>OZ020177.1:5170749-5184159 GCA_963971145.1 Sussaba pulchella | reverse complement strand
AATTGAAAAAGTATGAAAAATAGCTTGAAAATCATTCCTGATTTCCTAACAAAAATTCACATATAATTTTCGCTGATCGAAAATTATTAAATTAAATAAAATTATAAAGATTTTGTTATGAAACATGAACAAAGTCCTATCGATTCGCGTGTTAGGTATAGACATCTACAAGAAAAACCGATTTTCACTGCAATAATCTCACAAACTAATCAGCGGATCGAATAAAAAAATTATCATCCGATTTATGAAGATTTTTTCTACACCATACTCAAATTTCAGGCGATTCGTAAGATTTCTAAAAACCTCCGGAACAACGTTTATTTGAAAAATAAAAATATCGAAGTATTTTGACGAACACATTTTGCATTTGAAGATGAGAATAATAATTGACCCACCGATTGGAAATTGCGTATAATCTTCGAGGCTTTCGAGCCAAACGACCATTATACGAGTGTCCGTTTGTCCGGGAAGCGCGTGTCTGGTGGTTCTTCGCGGTCTCGCGGTTTCCGTGCTGGAAGCGACGCTAGACGGTCCCGAGCCGGAAATGCTCGGAGGATGTTTTTCCAGATCCAAAGACATGGCTCGTGGACCGTGACAGCTAGCTTGGGACATCGTGCACGACGCACGTGAGCTTGCGGACTCGCTCACGCTTCTTTCGAACCAATCTGTTTGTCGAACGATTGAAAAAATCAACTTTTATCATTTTTAAAAATTATTCGAAACGATAAAAAAAAAATGGAAATAATTATATTTAATGAAAAATAAATGAGATTTATATATTCTACAATAATATAATACAAAATTAGTATTTTTATGGATTTTTTATGTTGTCATTTTATGTATATATTTTTATTATAGTCTTTTGAAAGAAAAATTATGATATTGTATTTATTTTTGTGATTTATTTTAATTATATTATTGTTATTATTAATTATTGATTTCGAACCAATCTGCTTGTCACAACATTGAAAATATCAACTTTTATCATTTTTCAAAAACTATTCGGAACGAAGAAAAAAAATGGAAATAATTATATTTAATGAGAAAATGATTGGATAAATGTTTGATTTCGATAATTTAATTTTTGAATTAATGGTATTTATGTATTCTACAATAATATAATACGAAATTAGATATTTTTATGGAGTTTTTATGTATATATTTAAATATTTCTTTCAAATAAAAATTATATTATATTTATTTTTCAAATTTATTTCAATTATATTATTATTATTGTTATTATTAATTTCGAATCAATCTGCTTGTCAAACGATGAAAGAAACAACATTTATCATTTCCAAGAACTATTCAAAACGATAAAAAATATAATATAAATAATAATATTCAATGAAAATTGTTTCCATAGATATTCAATTTGATCAATTTAATTTTTGAATTAACTTTATTTATATATTCTCCAACAATATGATTGAAAAGATAGATATTTCTATGGATTTTCTATGATATCATTTTATATATAGAAATTTCTATATTTCTTTAAAATAAAAATTATTATAGGTTATTTCTTTTTTATAAATATTATTATTATTATCAATTCTTCATTATAACATTTATTTTTTCATTTGATTCAATGAATTATATTATTTCCGTTATTTCCCCAACAATAATAATATTCGATCTTTGATAATATTTTGCGAATCAAATAATTCTTAATCCTCGAAATTCACAATAACGAAATATAACATTGTAATAAAAATAATTTTAAAAAAATGATAATAAATGTAACATCAATAAACATTTGTTAATATATAATATATATATATTTTTTATAATGTTTAATATTAGTTTATTTCTATTTATCAATTTATTTTTTGTATTTTTGAGTGAAAAATGAGAATGTTTACTCTGTCCATTGCTGACGTCGCTGTTGTAACTCGTTTCTTCGACGGATTCGACGCTCTGACTCGGTATGTTAAAATGCGCCGGCACAACGAAGGCAATTTCCGAACCAACGTCGGCCCAGTACAAAACGTGGGTCTCGCCGTTGTAGAGAGCACCACCGTGATCGCTTCGCGAAGGTTGCGGCACGTTGACGTGTGGCGTAACGCGCCAGGACGTCGAAACGTGTCCCGTCCAACCCGCGTGGCTCGAAACGGACACCGGCCAGCCGAGAGAGCTCAGAAATTCCAAAAAATTCGGCGAGACGTTGTTCTCGTCGAGCTAAAACATACAGAAAATTATCGTGGTATTTTTTTTAAGATCTCACTGGACGAATCGTCGGCGAAAAAGTTTGTCCAAACTGGGTGAATCGTGGATTTACAAGTCTGGATCGTGTCGTACACGTTTGGGCTTACAAATAGCTGAACCGATGATAAATTGACACTTGGAAATATTTATTTACTACTTTTGATAATAATTTGAGGCCTCAGATTTTACAGATTATTTATGCACGTGGTTAAGTATGTGTAAAAAAAAATCAGAGATATTAACAAATGGCGGAGATATTGCGTAATGAAGCAATGTATTTTTTTGAACCTTGTGAAAGTTCTAACTTTTGAACGAAGGTTCGGATGGCTTTGAAATTTTTACAACATATTCTTAGTATCATCGCCTATCGTGTGAACCACAGAAACAAAAATTTCAATGACAAAAAAAAATATTAAAAATAAAATAGCGATAGAAAATTGAGTCAAAAAAATTTTAAGTTTCGAATTTTTATTATAATAATTTTTTTTTAAATAATATTGTTGGTTCACACTGAAGATACATTCATTATGCAATGATAAATGTGTTCATTTTTTTTTCAGACACCCATCATCGATGCCGAGAACTTTCACCATCAACGCGCGCGCAAAAAAAAAAAATACATTGCTTTATTATGTTATATCTCCGCCTTCGTTAATATTTCTGATTTTTTTTTACATATACTCAACCATGTGCATGAATGATCTGTAAAAAAATCTTGTCAATATTTGCGTCATGTTAATGTTATTATTATTATTATTATTAATTTAACGAGGCGATACTCCTCGTTACTTCAATTAATTTCTCGACAATTACTCAGTCGATCAATTTCAAACCAAGCACAATCAATCCATCGATCCCAAATCTCGATAATATAATTTTTTCAGAATTCACAACGATTCAATTCCATCCGTTTCGCAACCATTAACGTCTGCTAAAGCTGTTTTCCCACGAGCAAATCACGTTTCGAGCCAAATAAATGTTTCAAATTTTTATTCTCACCACGTTCGAAAGAATTTCCGCGGGATTTTTTTGTCCTGCCTTGACGTAAAATATATGAACGGTGTCGCAAGTTCTCGAACTTATGTGATCGAGACTCTCGAGATCCCCGCAAAATCCCGTTTGCGTGGGATCAAGAGCGATCAATCCGCAAACTCCGGATTCTTCGTTAGGTTTCGCTTCGAGATTCAAAAATCCAAAATGACTGAGAAACAATCTCGCCGTTTGAAACTCGTGACAGATCTGTGGTGCCACGCATTCGTCGTCCTTGTCGTTATCGTCGTCGGCGTCGTGGCCGATTTCGCTGGTTTTTGATTCGAGATTTATCTGGCGATCGAGAAACTGCGACAATAATTTGTGTTCGTTTTTGACCGCGTCGTTGTCGTTCATAACCGCGTCGAGGCTTGGAATCGATTCGTCTCTGAAGAAAAAAAAGAAGAAATTTTTGTAAGTTTAATGATTCGAATATTAGGGTGTGTCTTAATATGGTGATTTTGGAATTGGAACAATTTTGTACTCTGGTAGATTTAAAGTGTGTGAAAAAAATTTGGGTAAAATTGGAAATTGGATGAAAATTTGAATGGCTCAGAGGTTGACCCTTTCTTCAATTTTACCCGGATTTCTTTTTATATATCTCGCTATACTAAATACTGTCTTGTTACAGAGTTGGCGGAAATTAATTTCAATTTTATTACTTTTTTTGTTCATTTATCTTCGACGAAGGAGGCTAAAAAAATTCGAATTCTTTCCGAAAAATCGGGATTCCACGGTTAAACACAGTTGAAAATACGATTGAGATATCTCATTGGTGGTTTGTGACAAAATAAAAAAGTTATACAATAATATTGATAATTAATTGATTCATTAATTAATAATATTAATCAAATTAATTACAAAAAATATTTTATCTCTCAAATAATATTTGTAGCGAATTTTGTCAAAATTGTATTGAAATTATATTGAAATATAACAATAATAATATTATTATTATTATTATTATTATTATTATTATTATTATTATTATATAATAATAAAAATATTAATAATATAATAAAAATATTAATAATATAATAATAATATTATTATTATAATAATATTATATTAATAATAATAATAATAATAATAATAATAATAATAATAATAATAATAATAATCTACGATGGTATCAAAAAATGTATTATTATTATTATATTATTATTATAATAATATAATAATATAATAATATAATAATATAATAATAATAATAATAATAATAATAATAATAATAATAATAATAATAATAATAATAATAATAATAATAATAATAATAATAATAATAATAATAATAATAATAATAATATAATAAAAAAATTTTTGATTCCATCGCAGATTATTATTATTATTATTATTATTATTATTATATAATAATGATAATAATAATCTGCGATAGAATGAAAAAATGTATTTATTTATTTAATAATAATAATAATAATAATAATCATAATAATTATTATTATTATTACGTTTATTATTAATAATCGGCGATGGAATCAAAAATTTATTTATTTATTTAATAATGGTAATACTAATAATAATAATTATTATTATTATCATTATTATAATAATAATGATAATAATAATAATAATTATTATTATTATTACCATTATTAAATAAATAAATAAATTTTTGATTCCATCACCGATTATTTCTTCCTAATAATCAAAAATTCCGATACATCCTTAAAAAAAACAAAAAAAATAATCCACGTATCAATAATTACACTTTGCAGTGAGGTATCCTATCGACGTTGTCCGGAAAAAATCGGGGTTTGTAATCCATCCGCGGCGGTGCTTCGGCCAAAGGCAAAGGTCTTCCGGGATTCGCGTTTATGCTTCTCGCGCTCGATCTGTGCCGCGGCAAATGTCGCAGTTGCATGGTCCAAGCGTGTCGACCGAACGGTCCGCGTATCAAAAGCGTGACCGTGGGTTGAGGATCCTGATCGTTGCCCAAAGGTTCTTCCAACAATGCCAGCATCGTCGCATTTTCGGCAACGAAATAACGAAAACGTTCGACCGCGGCCGGACGTCCGACTCGACCACCCGGCCAACTGTTGCAATGTCGAAGCAACGAAACTTCGTCGAGCAAGGAAGACAGCGATTGAGCTCCGCAAGCGCTTGGAAAATATCCAACCTGAATAATCAAACGTATAACGTATTTTTTACAATTAAAATTAATTATATTCGAGTAATTTATTGGCGGAGTAATTTATCGGTAAATCATATTGACGTAATCGTATTTGACATGAAAACGATTGAGATTTCAAGGAAATTTCAAGAAAATTTCAAGAATTATTATGAAGTTTATATCGTGAAGAAAAAATTAAATTTTTGAGTTCACATTCTTTGTTCACCTTTCGACTGTATGAATAGAATTTAATATTTTTTTTGTTTTAATGTGGACATTGTTTTTACGGGTTTTAACCCTGAGAAAGTAATCTGTCCCATTGATGGCACAAAACAAACTTTAAAGTCAAATATCTCTGAAATTCATTCTGTTAATTTATTCCTGATCAATGACCCCAGATTACCGTACGTGCCAGAATTTCGTGCGAGTGAAATTTAATTAAACGAATTCAATTGAATTCGTGCGAATTTAATTTAATTATTTAATTAAAATTAATTTATTTTCTACAGTCGAAATAATTATACTTTTTGAAAGTAACCCGCATACATTTTTTTCCCCTAAAGTCCACATATATTTAACCGTAAAACCCCGTTGGAATTTTTAATTTTAATGAAATTTTCATTGCGATATGATTTTTTGAATAAAAATTGAGATTTTATCGATTTTGTTGCAATCGATTTGTCACAAAAAAACTTTAATTTATTATAAATCGTTAAAAAAAAACTATTGAGATATCAAATAGGATCTGAGATGAGTATTACAGAATTTTTTCAGATTTTTTTAGCGTAATTTTCTCCGTCAAAACATCAACGTGCCACAAATGGTCCAGATTACCGCCGGTGTCCGTAAATTTATGATTATCGGAGGGTTAAGGGAAGAATGATAGAGAAATAACACAAAAAATATCCAAGAGAGTGAAGATTGTAACTCGCCTGCTCGAGAATCGTCGTGAGAAGAGCGTCAGCGGCGTCACGAACTCTCATCGAAGCCGGTTTCAATTCTTTCTCGTCCTTCATTTTAATCGGTTCTCCGGGCTTTCCGATGCTCTTCGTGCCCGAAACACCGAGTTCAACCACTTCCAATACCGTCGTCAAACAATCCTTATCCTTGAAGAAACATAAAATAAGAAAATTATTCAATCCCAAGACTCGTAAAAACGTCACGAATGTATTTAAAAATAATAAAATAAAATGAAATAAAATGAAATAAAATGAAATAAAATGAAATAAAATGAAATAAAATGAAATAAAATGAAATAAAATGAAATGAAATGAAATAAAATGAAATAAAATGAAATAAAATGAAATAAAATGAAATGAAATGAAATAAAATGAAATAAAATGAAATAAAATGAAATAAAATGAAATAAAATGAAATAAAATGAAATAAAATGAAATAAAATAAAATAAAATGAAATAAAATGAAAGAGACAATGAAATTGAATAAAAATTGAATGGAATAGAATGAAATACCTGTAATAATTGCGGATGAGCAGTCAGCCACGTTGTTAAACATCCAAAAGCCGCAACGATCGACGAATGAAGATCCTTCGAGTGTGCCGGAGGTGGCCTCCAACACTGGTAAGTTATATAATCGCAAAGCCATTTCACCGCTCTTTTACACTCCAAAGCATCTGCAAATTATTGAATCGTCCTTCTAATGGTTACAAAATTATGAGAAGAATTGGGAGTGACGTCCTGAATCGTCGGATTGAGAGCCTTCTATCTTTTGTTGAGGTCGATGATTTTTTTTTGGTATCTTTTGGATTCTAGGATTCTTCACTGATTTTTTGTTTTGGATTTTCTTGGAGCTTTTCTTTTCCTAAGCCCGCCCCCCTTTTTTTTTCAACGAGTAGATCATTTGTCCAAAGGTTTGATTGCGGTTTCTACTATGGTAATTTGGATGAAATTTTTTTCTCAGATAATTTATCGAAATTCAGGAGCTATTTTAAAGAAAGTTCGACTTTTTCTGGAATTTTTGTGGATGATGATTGTTTTGTATCTTTAGGAAAAAAAGACAAATGAAATTCGTGGGCGAATAAAGAACAATATTTCGATTATTTTCGATAGAACGATTATTTTTTTTTTTTTAATTATTTTTTAAGAAAAAAATAAATCAAAACATCGATTTTCTATCGAATAACCGAAATATCGATTTTTTTGTCACATAGAGTTTTTTTTAATCTATCATGGATAGAAATTGCGAAGACTAAAATTTTTTCAAAATTGAAAGAAAAATATATATTAAGGGGTTTAAAAAAAATTATTTTCCAACAGGCAAACCCTTAAATAGTTCATTTAAATTGAAAAAAAAAAAATACTTGCGAAAGGTAAGCATTCTAAGTTGAGTGGAAGATCCACCTCATATCTAAACCAACTATTCGAGGGGCGGCTGGTTGAAAAATCAAATATTTTTTTTCTAAAACACCTTAATAAATATAGATACATATAAACCCGCTGCAATTTTATGAAAAAAGTTCCCCAATTTCGATAAAGTATTTGGAAAAAAAAACTTATCCAATTAAAAACGGTGGAAGCAGGAGTTGAATCGTGATAAAAAGAAATGGCGCGAAGTAATAAGAAGAATTCCAGAAAATCCAAGACATTTTTTTTTTTTTAAGTCCTAGGATCCAAAACATAATAAAAATAATAATTACCGACCAATCCAACGGACAGAAGGATCTCAATCTCGCGATTTGTAACGTCCCTGCTTCATAATTACACATAAAAAAAAAAATCTAAAAGAAAAATTTTGATTCCAATTTTTGCGACTCAAATCTGAGCTATTTCCGACGTAATTAATTCGACGATGATCAAACCTGTGAGTCGCCTTGCTGCTTAAACGAAGTAAACGAGTTAAAACAAAAAGAAAAACATCGTTCTTCTTTCTTTTAAAAATTATTTTGAATAAGAAACACGAAAAATTACCTGTTTCGCGAATTTTCGTTCTCGCCAGTCCCAAAAGCATCTCCAGAGCGGCGAGGGAAATATTTAAATCAGTTTTCCACGACGATATGAGTCTGTGACACACGAGATAAGTCGCTCTGACGAACAGAGCGTGAGCCGAGTCTGCAACACGAAAATTCTTCTCTGCCATAAACGAATTAACGATTAAATTTTTTTTGATTATTCGAGAGAACGTTAAAGTCTAGAGAAAGCGTGAAAATCATCAGAGAAAAACATGTACGACGAAAGCAGAGGCGAGTAACTCAAAATAACGTAGAATTTGAAGAGAATATATGGGGTGGAGCTTCCAGAATCATCGGATTGAAACCCTTTTATCCTCTGATCTGATCAAAGATTATTTTTTTTTGTATCTTTTTTTTTTCCTTTCCTGGTTTCTTTAGCCTAGTTTTTTTTTTTCTAGATTTTTGAGGCCTCTTCCTGCTTCTCACTCCACCGTTCTTTGTTTTTATCGAGAAGTAACTAATTGCATCATTTTTAATTGGATGGAATTTTTTTTCTCCAGATATTTTATCGGAATTCAGGAACTTTTTTTGTAGAGAATTAAAATTGGAGTGGATATCATATTTCTAATATTTATTTCTCGAATTTTATTTTTTTTTACACTCCAGCTTTTGCGAAACTTCGATACAAAAATAAATGCAATATGATATGAGGTATTTATGATGTAATATGATAATGGTTTCGTATCTATGAAGAAAAGTGAAATCTTTCTTGGGGTAAATCCGATATTACGATTATTTTCGATGGAGAATCAATTTTTTGATTATTTTTTAGTATTTTACAAGACAAAAGAATCAAAAAATCTATTTTCCATCGTCGATAATCGACATATCGATTTTTTTTACAAGATAAACTAAATTTTTCTTTTTTTTCTTTCAGATACAAAACCATCATCGTATACTGAAATTTCGGAAAAAAATCGATGACGTCGAAATTGATAACAAAAATAAAAAAAATATAATAAAATAATATATAAAAAAAAAAACAAAGTACAAAAAACGAACATAATTCTCACCACAATTAAATAAAAAAAAGTTCCTCAATTTCGTCAAAGTATCCAAGAAAAAAATTCCATCCAATTTACAATGGTTGAAATATTCGTTATCTCTCGATAAAAAAGGGTGAGAAGAGTCAATAGTGGTCTAAAAAAATCTTTTAAAAAAAAATCAATGATACCGTAGAACCCAAAAGATATTAAAAAAAAAAAATCTCAACCAAATCGTTCGATAATAGAGTTTCAAATCCGTTGATTCAGGACTTCCTTCTCCATATATATTTCTTACAACACTGCATTTTTTATTGCATTTATTTTTTTTCAATCGACGATGAACGATCGATCGATTTTTTTTTTTTTTTCGTCTACAGTTGCAGAGGAATTGAATAATTTTTTTTTCTTGTTTTGGTCTTCAAAGCCGAAGAGATTAAGAGGGTAAATGTTCTTATTTACCGAAAGCAATGCTTTCCTCTTGAAGCGTAGAAATATCGGACGTATCACCGAGCGAGCGTTGATCACTGGAAATACTTATTCGACTGGCCGAATCGCTGCTGACTATCAAGCGGTGTTGGTTTTGTTTTAAGGGGTTTGGCGTGGTTGTTTTTTTTTTGTTCGTTTGTTTTTTGGATATATATTTTTTTTTTGCGTTGACGGCACAATGGCGAATGCACAACGGAACACAATTCATAAAAAATATAAAGAAATGGATGAGAAAAGAACGAAATACAAACACACACAACGAACGTTACTCAATAAGCGCGTTTTGAGGTCTTAGTGGATGGATCGTGGAGCAAAAATTTCGTACAAAAATACGTCGTACATGTTTGGGCTTACAAATAGCTGAACTGATGATAAATTGACACTTGGAAATATTTATTTACTACTTTTGATAATAATTTAAGGCCTCAGATTTTACAGATTATTTTTGCACGTGGTTAAGTATGTGTAAAAAAAAATCAGAGATATTAACAAATGGCGGAGATATTGCATAACGAAGCAATGTATTTTTTTGAACCTTGTGAAAGTTCTAACTTTTGAACGAAGGTTCGGATGGCTTTGAAATTTTTACAACATATTCTTAGTATCATCGCCTATCGTGTGAACCACAGAAACAAAACAAAAATTTCGATGACAAAAAAAAATATTAAAAATAAAATACCGATAGAATATTGAGTCAAAAAAATTTTAAGTTTCGAATTTTTATTATAATAATTTTTTTAAAAATAATATTGTTGGTTCACACTGAAGATACATTTATTATGCAATGATAAATGTGTTCATTTTTTTTTCAGATACCCATCATCGATGCCGAGAACTTTCACCATCAACGCGCGCCCAAAAAAAAAAATACATTGCTTTATTATGTAATATCTCCGCCTTCGTTAATATTTCTGATTTTTTTTTACATATACTCAACCATGTGCATGAATGATCTTAAAAAAATGTTGTCAATATATGCGTCATGTTAATGTTATTATTATTATTATTATTAATTTAACGAAGCGATACTCCTCGTTACTTTAATTAATTTCTCGACAATTCCTCAGTCGATTAATTTAAAACTAAGCATAATCAATCCATCGATCCTAAATCTTGATGATATAATTTTTTCAGAATTCACACCGATTCAATTCCATTCGTTTTGCAACCATTAACGTCTGCAGAAATTATTTTCCCATAAACGAACGTTTCAAATTCATAAATTTATAACTACTAAATTATGCAGTAAAAAATTCTGAAATAATTCATGAATTATTATTCCATCAAGAACAATAATCATTCCTCAAAATTTTCAAGAATTCCGGCGATTTTTTAACATCCATCCAGTAAGACCTCGAGCGATTGCGGCGTTGTAAAACGACAATTGCGAGTACAGTGTGAAAAAATTTTCAAACGAAAATTACGCTACGCAAAACAAACCGTAAAATTTTTTTTTTTTTTTTTTTTCAAATTTGGAAATGCGCTTTCAAACGTGTGTCGAGTTGCCTCGTAATATTTGCATTGCAAGCAAAACTGTTTAGCGTGGAATAAAAACGAGCTCAATGAGCGAATTTTAAAAACAATCGCGAAATCAAAGGTAAAGTGCGAGCGTCAAAACGTGTCCAGCTGTATAATTGTAATATTTTGCATTATTCGAGTGAAAATAAAAGAAAAAGATTTGACGATATATTTGAACAAATAAATAAATAAATATATAAATAAATAAATAAATAAATAAATAAATAAATAAATAAATAAATAAATAAATAAATAAATAAATAAATAAATAAATAAATAAATAAATAAATAAATAAATAAATAAATAAATAAATAAATAAATTCGAGCATAGGCAATCGAATGTAAATTTTGATTTTTAGTCATTAATTCACCGTTGAACGTACCCGAAGACAATAAATTCGTCGGTGTGCTATTGCTCATGTGACCGCTCATGTCCGATTGTGTCACTTGTTCCACCTCCTCCGCTGCCGCTGAATCTTGCACGCTGAGTAAAAGTCCACCTAATAAAATCGTTGTTTTTTTTTTCATTATAAAAATTTTTCAAATATTTATTCATATATTTAAAAAAAAAATAAAAAATGTCTTGGTAAAAATCTGGAAAAATTCATGAATGTAGCTCAGACTTTCGATTTTACGATAAAATTATGAAATACAACGTTTCCGGAATTGTTCATTATAAAAATAGCAAGAAACAAATAAACTGCGGGAACTTAACAATTTTTCCCTGGAGTTAAATCGACCCCACGATACACTGATCGGGTTAAAATTCGATATTTATCTAATTTTTCAATATCTTTCAAATATATTTTTTCTACATTTCAAAAAATATGTTATATGCTATAGCGCCGCCATTTTTAAATGAAAAAAAATTATTTTTCTGCCAGAAATCCATCTCCAAACCCTAAAAAAACTGTACTTAAACTTCCTCTCAATTGGACCTTTATTTTTCATGGAACCCTTGATTATATATTGCAAAATGGGACACCCTATATATCTTAATTGATACCACATCATATATTCTAATAAAATTATATCAACATAAACTAAATATTTGTAATTATTAATTAAATATTTGTGAATAACTTTCTAATAACTAAAGAAAAATCATAAAAAATCGCTCAATTTTGCCACAAACAAAAAAAAATAACCCCTTAACGTCCGTTGAACTGAGAGCAAATCTACACATCTTTGCTCAGCAGATTTCGTCGCAGTGAGAAAAAAAAACAAAACCCAAGGACCGAAAAAATTTCGAACGGTTTAAATAAAACAAAATCAAAAAGAAAAAAAACAATCATCGACTTACCGAGAAGCATGTGAGTGTTTTGCGGATCCGTTTCGACTTGAAGAGCGTTTATCAGAAGATTCATGAGTCGGGGTTTGAGCAAAGCGAACGTCAAATGATTCTTATCCGCGTTGATGACGTTCGAGAAGCTCGGAAGTTCGCGTATCGCAAGATTCTGCATTTTAAATACGTTTAAATATAATAAAATACATACAGGGTCGTCAATATCTGACAATTTCTGCTTTCAAAAATATTCTAAACGACATTGCCTGGGTTTCTTTACGACAAATAAATTATTTCTCTATCGATCGACACTACGGTGGACCTTATGGTGGGGTATTGTCGAATTTCGACAAGTTCAACCCCCAGATAGGTTCGAAATAAATTTTAAAACAATATGTTCAAAACCCCAGCACTGTAGTTCAATGCGAAGACGTGCCTGTAAGCTCGTTTTGTTTCCCATTTGAATAACACGAGATTTTCAGACTAATTCAGTCATTATTTTTTGGAAGTGCTCCTAAAGCATTGAAAAAAAAAAATTATTCATCAAATATATTATTATTCATTAATATTATTAAAAATATTATTTATTATTATTTATTGATATTTATAATATTAATCTATTCTTAATTGGTACGTGTAAAATTTTTTACAAGGCGTTATCACAACCTTTACCCTCCCCACCTCCCTTTTATTATACACGACGACGAATTGATACAGGCGAGGTCTTGTAAAAAAATTTACACGTAGATATAACAATTAAGAATAGATTTATATGAATAATATTTTTTTTTCAATGCT
>OZ020177.1:5138249-5168249 GCA_963971145.1 Sussaba pulchella | reverse complement strand
TTTTATTTTCAAATGAACCGCATTTCGATTTTTAAGTATGAATTAATTGTTGCTATCATCAGGTCAGGAAAAATTCCTATTGCCTATCGATTTTCTATCGAAATAATCGCAATATCGATATTTTGCACGATAGATTTCATTTTTCTTTTCTTTTTTTGGATGGAAAATCACTATCATTCATTGAAATTTCGGAAAAATTCGAATTTTTGCAAAACTTCAAAAAAATAAATAAAAATATAAGGAACCCGCTGCCCGCTTCAATTTTATGAAAAAAGTTCTTCAATTTCAATGGAGTATCCGGAAAAAAAATTTAATCCAAATAAAAAGGGGGCAAATAGCAGTTACCTCTTGATAAAAATAATATTTCGGGGGGAGGGGAGGGAAAGGAAGGGTCTAAAAAATCTTTAAAAAAATTAGCAAGGTCGTAGGATCAAAAGGATACTAAAAAAAATCATCGTCCACATCGGGGGATAGGAGGGGGGTTTCAGTTCGGTGAATTCGGAAATTTTGCCTCATATATTGACCACGAGAATTAATAAACGAAAATTTCACTTCATAGTTTGCTTGGAAAAAAATTGTGTGAAATGTGGGTTATTTGAATGAAGCAACGGTGCGATTCAACGAAGACCGTGCGAAAAGCGGTGTTTGGTAAAATAATCGAGCAACGATGAAACAGTACATTGTGTATCAAGGGCGGAAAGTGGGCGATTCCGCCGGGTGCGAATTTGCCACCCGAGGGAAAAAAATCGCCTTCCGCCCGTGGTGCGAACGATACTTTTTGTCCTACCCTCGTTGAAAACAAGGGATTTCACGCATTTGTTACGGAAGCAACGTGACCGATTTTATCCAACGGGCGAACAAATTCATTCTCGCCCGGCAGTAGCGGGCGAAAAATAACTTTCGCGTCTTCAACGGGGGTCGGATGAAAAAAAAAAAAAAAAAAAAATAGTACATTGTGTATCAAGGGCGGAAAGTAGGCGATTCCGCCGAGTGTGAAGTTGTCACGTGAGCGAAGCGAGGGTGGTGCCACACGCGGGGAAATCGCCTACTTTCCGCCCGTTGTGCATACCGTACTTTTCGTCCTACCCTCGTTGAAAACAAGGGGTTTCAGAAGGGTGAAGCCCCCTTGACTGGACCAAATGCAACTTCTGATTTTGTATGAACAAGAAGGAAAGCAAACATGGAATTTTTTATTTTCTCGAAAAATTTATTTACTATTCTCTTCTGAAATGAAATGGAAGAATTTTCAACACCGGTTACGTAAATTTTAATCACGATCATACGATAACACCTGAAACTTTTCCGCCCGTCAGTAGCGGGCGGAAAAAAAAATTTCCGCCCGCTGGCGGAATGCGCTGGAAACGGTCACTTTCCGCCCGTGGCACATGGACTGACGTAAATTTCAATTACGATAATACACCTGGAACTTTTCCGCCCGGCAGTAGCGGGCGGAAAAAAGAACTTTTCCGCCCGTTGGCGGAATTCGCTGGGAACGGTCACTTTCCGCCCGTGGCACATGCGCGACACGGCGCGTTTTCAACGGGGGTCGGACAAAAAAAAAAAAAAAAAAAAAAAAAAAAAAAAATTGTGAATAAGATGAAAAAAGTGCTGGACGAAGAGAATACCCTTGGTAACTGCGGAAGGTGTGACGCTGAAACTCTTGGCGAGTCTGCGTTGAGTCGGGGGCGTTGGGGAGGGCTGAGGTTGTTCCTTGCCACCGGTCTTGTCCGCCCCGACACCCCCGGATCCGGCCGACCCGGTTGTTCCCGGTGCCGCGTTCGTTGAGCAACATTCCTCCCAACAGCAAGCCTGTGAGACCCCTGAAAACATTGCCAGATTTTCCGTGCAACCGCCACCATCGTCTTTTCCCATCCTCGTTCTTCTTATTTCTCTTCGTTCTTTTTTCACTCGCAAAAGACGACGAAAATCGTCGTCGTGAATATTTTTCCGTTGAACGAAGAATGAGAAGAAAGAAGAAGATGAGACGAGAAGTTGAGGAGAAGAAAGGGTGTTGTTTTGTGAAGAGATTTTGTTTTATTTGTGACGGTTTTTTGTGTACTCGAGGGTGGAAGAGTGAAGGAGTTTCGGTTGATAATGTCGATTTTGCTAGGAGACGGCGTTATTGATATGTTTGTTGGTGTAGATTGATGACATCTGTGGCGTTTCGAAGGGTAAATAGGCTATCGAAAGCTAGTTTGTTATCAATTGGCATTGGGCGAAAAACATTGTTTTTTTGTAGCTTCGAAGATGTCGAAGTTTGTACCGGAAAAAAACGTTTTGCGGGGAAGTTTGATGATCGTCTTTTGTTTGAAGGTAACGGCTGGTGAAAGTTATCGATTGTTGGTCGAAGCTTATGGTAAGAATGCTTCGACCCAAAAAAAAACTTGTGAACGATGGTTCGAACGCTTTAAAAGTGGTGATTTTGATGTAATAGACAAGGAGCGTACAGGTCAGCCGAAAAAGTTTGAAGATGCAGATTTGCGAGGATTATTGGACGAAGACTCGTACTCAAACGTTTAAAACAATTGGCAGAAGCATCGAACGTTGCCCGATCCAACATTTACGAACGTCTGCACGACCAAAGACACGATAAAGTCATTTTTCAACGTGACAATGCTCGGCCTCACGTTGCGAAATGTGTAAAAAAACTATTTGGAAAATATTAAACGGGACGTCCTAACCCACCCGACGTTATTCACCGGACTTTGGCACCTTCGGATTACCACTTATTTCGATCAATGCAGCACGAACTGTCGGAACAACGCTCGCATTCTTACGAAGAATTCAAAATTTGTCTCGATAAATGGTCACCCTAAAAAAAACGAACAGTTTTTCTTTCGCGTAATCCATTCTTCGACAGAAAAATCGAAAAAAATCACAACTACCTATCGCCAATACTTCAATTACCGGGGTAATTAATTTTCTCCCAGCAATAATTGCTCGAAATTCTGCAAAAAAAAAATCGACATTACAAACCGAAAAACTTATTCCAAAAGAATTTTCTCGCAGTTGTGCATTTGTTCTTCAAACCAGGAAACTGTACATTTATTTTCATCCATCTAATATCGATATATCTATCATAAAGCGTATAAATAGTCGATGCGATTGAATCGTGTAAATAAAAAACTATACATTTATTTTCATTCATCCAATATCGATATATCTTTTAAAAAAAGCGTATAAATAGTCGATGAGCGATGCGATTGAATCGTGTAAATAAAAAACTATACATTTCATTTAATTCATCTAGTATTGATATATTTAAAAAAAAAAAAAAAAGCGTATAAATAGTCGTTGAGCGATGAGATTAGATCGTGTAAATAAAAAACTATACATTTATTTTCATTCATCCAATATTGATATATCTTTGAAAAAAAGCGAATAAATAGTCGATGCGATTGAATCGTGTGAATAAAAAAACTTACCTAGAAACGCGTCGACTTGTCCGGCGATGCCTTTGACGGCTTTGAGAAATATCTGCGGCAATCCTTGAAGACAAGGATGTTGACAAGGATCGACGACGTTCGGACTGGCTATCGCGTACTGAAGAAACGCTTGGGTCTGAGAAACGACGGCTGGACGGCAAAGATCGACGGGATCGCCGACGGTTCTCAGAAGTCTGTACCAAGCCTGAGCCACGGCCTCGTCCGTCATCGTCGGAGGCACGAGATTGACGTCCTCGTCACCTTGATTGATCAATCAATCAAACGATAAATTTAAAAAAAAAACAGTCGAATTTTGCGGACTGTTTTCTGCGAATTTGAGATAATTTACGAACTTTTCTGGGAGGATTTTCCCTTTATTTTCTGGCTTTTTCATAGAGAAGTTCGTGCGTTATTTCGAATTCGATTTATTTTTGCAATTCGGTGGAAATTCGATCTTACTGATCTTCAATTCGGGAAACACCGGTCCGTACATGATGTGGAGCAATTTGGCGGTCAGGGCCAGGCAAACGCGATTCCATTGCTCGATCAGGGCGAGTCTGTGACGCCATCGGAGACAGGATTCACGGAGGGTTCTCCAAAGCGGTGGCGAAGGAAAATTTTTTTCGCACGCGACGAGCCACACCTGAAAAAAAATATATGTATGTATATCAGTTAGGATGGCCCTTGATATGGTTATTTTGGAATTTAAAAACATAAAATCGCAACTATTTTCAATTTTTAGGCGGAAAAATAAATAAATAGATAAATAATAAATAAATAAACAAATAAATGAATGAATAAATAAATGAATAAATGAATAAATGAATAAATGAATAAATGAATAAATGAATAAATGAATAAATGAATAAATGAATAAATGAATAAATGAATAAATGAATAAATGAATAAATGAATAAATGAATAAATGAATAAATGAATAAATGAATAAATGATTAAATGAATAAATGAATAAATGAATAAATGAATAAATGAATAAATGAATAAATGAATAAACGAATAAACGAATAAATGAATAAATGAATAAATGAATAAATGAATAAATGAATAAATGAATAAATGAATAAATGAATAAATGAATAAATGAATAAATGAATAAATGAATAAATGAATAAATGAATAAATGAATAAATGAATAAATGAATAAATGAATAAATGAATAAATGAATAAATGAATAAATGAATAAATGAATAAATGAATAAATGAATAAATGAATAAATGAATAAATGAATAAATGAATAAATGAATAAATGAATAAATGAATAAATGAATAAATGAATAAATGAATAAATGAATAAATGAATAAATGAATAAATGAATAAATGAATAAATGAATAAATGAATAAATGAATAAATGAATAAATGAATAAATGAATAAATGAATAAATGAATAAATGAATAAATGAATAAATGAATAAATGAATAAATGAATAAATGAATAAATGAATAAATGAATAAATGAATAAATAAATAAATAAGTAAATAAATGAATAAATAAATAAATGAATAAATAAATAAATAAACAAATAAATAATTAAATGAATAAATGAATAAATGAATAAATGAATAAATGAATAAATGAATAAATGAATAAATAAATAGATAAATAAATAAATAAATAAATAAATAAATAAATAAATAAATAAATAAATAAATAAATAAATAAATAAATAAACAAATAAATAGATAAATAAATAAATAAATAAATAAACAATATTTCCAAAAACGTTCGTTACACCTCCAACAATACTCCGAGAACTCTCTCGCAAAGCTGTTCGCCAGCGTCTTCTCTGACAGCAGGGGGTGCCAGCAGAGCGTCATTGATTCCAATGAGAAAAAGCAACAAACTCTCCCAAGTTTCACGCTCGAGGGTAGCCGGACCTCTCGCAACTTGCTGCAACGTTCTCAGTACTCTGTGGCAAAGCACGGCTTGTCTATTGATCGTATCGGTGCCTAAAATTCCGAAATAATACGTTAAAATTTCGACAAAAAAGAGAAAAACATCGATCCACAAATTTACGAATATTTCACGATTGCACGACAGAGTTGGGTCGATTTAATCAACGAAAATACATATTTAAAATACAGTTCAAACGATGAGGGATGCAAAAATTGCGAGTCTGAAGTTTCTGACGTAATAATAAATAATTTAGATGAATTATTGTTTTACAATTTATTCTCATTTCTCCTTTAGCAATTTTAATTCATAATAATTAATTAATAAAACTATTTTTAATAGATTTTTGTTGAATTATCGCCCATCCCTGTTTCACAGTTTATTTATAATTTCTCGTTAAATCAGATACCTAAGTCCTGATACAAAAACGGCCAGACTATGGGAAGAAAAAAACAATATCGCATCAAATTTTCATTTAAGTACACAATTTTTTCTTTTCAATAAAAATCGAAAATCGAGATACGAAGCCGTATCCAATTTTTATACATGCTTAAAGGGATTAGTCGCAGTTGAAATTATCAAAAAATCTATTATTGAGGCTTAGCATATTCTTCTACAATTACATATTAAAAATATTCTGTACAATTTCGAAATACGACTGAGCCCTCAATAAAAAAAAAATAACTAAATAAAAATGTTCTAATAGAATATGAATTTAAAAAATTTTTAAAAATTACCTTCGCCTTTTCTCGGAACAAAAAGATTGTGAAAATGACTGATAATTTTTCTGGCATAAAAATTCGTGTCCTCGACGATGGGTTGAGGAACGGAGATTTTTGGTGACGCGTAGAGAGCCGATAGCCATTCGCAATAAACGTTGACGCAATCTCGAACGGTGTCGTGTTCGGCGAGAGGCAGAGAAAGACCGAAACAAATGACTTCCATGCACCATTGAACCTCTTTGTCGGTTGTCAGAGGACTGGGCTCGACGGCCTGCGTTATACCCAGATTCGTGGCCAATTGACGGACTATCGAGAGGGCGACTTCTCGCCCGGCGCCGGGTGAAAATTTTTCCAAAACGCTCTGACTCTCGTCCGAGCCGCGTTGAATCAGGGCGCTCAGCGATGCCCATTCCGAATACATCCCTCCCCCTGAATCCTGTTGAATCAATTTGAACGATGCGTTTTTGACGTATATTTTATACGATATTATGCGAGTGATGATAAATGAGTGAAATAGATTCAATGTCTTCCGCCGTCTTCCAACGGCAAGAGATTATGAGGCAACTAACGAAGCTTGCAGGAATCTTTTCTGTCTTTGAACGTTGATAACTTCGCGAGGAAAAGCGGTAGAAATTTTTTCTAAGCGCCATTGGAAAGCTTATGAATTTTTGAATCCAATGATCATTTTTTAATAATATTTCCATCGCTGAACACTGAGATGGAGTGTGAAATAGATTGAAAGATATGAATTGGATTTTTCCAAGGTTTTCTATTTTGACTTCAACTTGGAGCGAAAGTTAGGACATAGACTAAAAACCCCCCAAAAGCTTGTATATTACAATCCCCAACAGCCTCTCATCGAAATATACTCACATGCAACGCCCTTCGATTAAGAAAATCCCTAAATATAATAGAAAAAAATAAAACCTAAATTTAATCTAAAAAAAAAAAATGTTTCAAATGAAAAGCTTGTATATTACAATCTGCAGCCACCTTTAATCGAAATATGCTTGCATGGAACGCCCCTTAAGCTCGAAAATTATTAAATAAAATTTTTTTAAATAATTTAATTTGAGGAAAAATATTTGTTTACAAAATATAAATTACTCACGCGTGTTAAAAATAAATAATGTCGATTATGTTTGACGTGGATCGAGTAGCATGCTTGTAACGATAACTAGAAAAATAATACGTCGCCTTATCGAACGCGAGAGTAATTTTCAACGGCGCTTGGAGGTTAGGAAGTTCGATGTACAGGCAATGTACGTATTTCGTTTGCGCGTACGTGCTAACGCCTTCGCTCCGTGGGTTTGATAATAATAATCAAACGGTTTATCAGTTACCTTGAGATTGACCCTGTTGAATACGCCTAAATTCATAGATCGGCAATGCAACGCTCGAACGGTTTATAATTGATTAATCGAGCGTTACATTGACAAGACGCTCGGAACTGTCAAAACTCGGCACCTCGGAACCGCTTGGAAACAACGCGATCATCATTATAACAATGATCAGCTGTTCGATGTTATCGACTGCGATAGCTCTTCTCAGATGAAAGATAATTATATTTTGTATTTTATTTATACCGTATTGGATATTTATCGAATTTATTATTATATATTTATATGATAATTGATTATAATTATTATATTCATTATCATAATAAATAATAATAATTATTATTATTGTTATATAATTATTATAATAAATTAAAAATTGAACTATAATTTTTCAAATTGGAATTTGTTTATAATAATAACAATAATAATCATAATTATTATTATTATAACAAACGAATTCCAATTTGAACAATTAATTTAGTTATTTTAATTTTCATTTCATTCTATTGTAATGATAAATTATAGTAAATTGTGTTTATTATATTTATCATTGTAATTTAGAAATTGCATGTTATTTACATCATTATTCTATTATATATTATTTATTAAATTTTATCTTTATCATTGTATATTTTTGTATGTAAAGATAAAAGCTTTTTATATTTATTCTATCTTTATGAACATTTTAATTATTATTATTATTTCTTTTATAGCGAATTTTTGGTGAAACTGAATTTGAGAGAAAAGAGAATCGAATATTTCAAGATTGAAATATTGCGCAGTAGGGTGAAGGTTTTGGAGGTAATTTCTTCGAGAAGAAAAAGTTTGGTGGAATGTGGAACTGCGAGAAGGTGGAGGAGAAAATTTGTATCTGTAAAGTAATTTGCGAAATCTTCCCAGTGTTTTCTTTCAAAATTGTTGACTTTTTCTCAACATAAGACGAGAACGGATGACTGCACATTTATGAGACACAGATAATCGTTCGCGTCTTTTATACGCGAAATCGATAGCAGGTGAGAAAAATGCTTCACAGTTTCTGTTATCGACCGAGCAGCAACATATTAAGCCGACGAATTTCCAAATGGAGCCGAAATTTTTTTGAACATCTAATAGCACGCCACTAAGAATATTTTCCAAAGTTTCAATCGGAGTAAAACTCTACCAAAGCTTTTGCAAAATTGTTCTAGTTAGGCTCTGCCGGCAGGGAGTATTAAAATTAAATCCTAGTTCTCAAAACTCTATTTTTGAAGCCGGTTAACACGATTTTTCGATAACTAATGCACCGATCTTACTGAAAATTTCTACACCTCTTTTAAATACGATTGATCAGTGATTGAACGAAAGTTTTTATAACTCTTTTCATCACAACTTATTTTACGAGACGATGGTTGGTGTAGATTTGACCAAAAATCGTATTTTTTTGCATATAATTTTTTCAAAAATTAAAATTGTTAATTCTTTGAAAAATCCTTCGTTCAATCACGAATGATACTCACCTACTAACAGAAAACATTTGGTTATTCGATTATACATAAAGCTATCGTGAGTTATCCCGACTACCGCGAGGATACGTTTTTTTCAACATTTTTAAATAAAAATTTAATAGAATATCGTTTTTCAATGATGCTTTTCTTTTGTTTATATGCTTAAAAGTTTAAAGAAAATAATTTTTTTTATCAATACCTTTGAAAAATTAGATAAAAAATGTTATTTTTAACCTTCGAAACCCATTCAAGCCTTTAAAATGCCTCCTTAGGTTTTTTTTTCTTCAAGTTTTGATAAATTTTAAATAACGAAAGAAGGATCTACTTTGAGTAGAAAGCTTTGGTTTTATTGGTCACTCAGTGGGCATTCTTTGCCTCGAAAATGATTATATAAGACAACAAAATATGTAGAACGAAATAAAATCCAAACTTTCTTGATTTTTTTAACAATCGAGACGAAAATTTAGATTAAAAAAAATCTCGGTAAAAAGATCCGACAATAAAATAGCTAAGTTCCATCATCTATCAAGTTCTAATCATCGAAACAAAGTTATCGAAAAAATTCTGAAACCATTTCTTTAAATTATCAAAATATTTTTGGCACAGATTTGCTCGTTCGTTAAAAAAAAAGAAAAATGAAGGAAAAAAAAGGAAGATCGATCTTACGACGATAAGAATAAAGATTCACACCAGATATTTTTTTCTTCTCATCAATATCAATTTACTCTCGCATTCCTTCAGATATTTTCATGTAAAACTGATGACGAACCGACTACGTTATTACAATTGTCAATCAATGTTTCATTCATTTATTTATCATCATTATTTTGTTTATTTTATTTTATTTTATTTTTTTTACGTTAAACTAGGTTTTAAAATTACGAGATAATTGATAAGTGAAAGAGCGGCGATATGAATAACACGTCGACGCTGAATTTTTAATTCTTAGCTTATGTTAAATGCTGTTATGCATAGTTTCAATTTATTTAAAACAAAGAAAAAAAAATATATTTGCATAACGTTTTCTCCTATTGCGAGAACGTCAATCGCAAAATCGTTGCTTCTTCATTTCGTCCCTCAATCGTCGAACTAACGAAGAAAAAAAAAATAAACAAAAATGAATAATACGCGACTGAATCGGTTATAAAATAACAAAAAAAAAAGCAACATTTATTGTTTTCTCTTGCGTCCCAAAAAAAAAAGAAGCTTTCAAAAAGCTCACGATTTTCGCACACGAGATCGTTTTTTACGCATGTTTCGGGTTTGTATTTTTTTTTTTTTTTTTCAAGATTCATCGTTGATTCTTTTCACCGGCAAAACCGTTAGGATCGATTTAGGCACTCGTGGCAGATAAATTCGCACAAATCGGCGTCGACGTTGAAATGAACTTCGTTGATTTTTTTTTCTTTCAAAGATTAAGTTTCATCTTGTTTGTTGTGTTGTGAGATTATTTTTTTTTTTTTTTTTGGATTTTCTTCGTCTCACTTTTATTAATTTTTTTTTTTTACCTTTCCGATTTTATAGGGAATTTATTTCTCTGGTTTTTCTCTTGATTTCCGTTTCGTCGACGATTTGTGCGGCTCGCAACTGTTCTGCTTAATGCTAACGTGTTGAATCGGCGATGTTTTATGGGACGAATCGAACGAGAATGTTTTTTTTTTTTTTTAAACAATAGGAGAAACGTCGAGGCGATCCTCGGTACCGCGAAATTCTAGAGAACGAGCGGCAGCAATGAGGATCCTTTGATGCACCAGCGCTATGGATGTAGGCGTGTTAATGTCCCGTAATGTGTACAATTTTTATTTATTTTTTTTCTTTATTTTTCTTTTGCTTTATCTTCGTCGTCGTTGATTTTTCGAAATCTCAGTGAATGGCGACGAGACCGGATTCCAAGAGCTTCTGGATTTTCGCGGCGATTGTTGGATTCTTCATGTGCCTGCGATACGAAAGAAGAAATCATGAATGTTTTGATTAATCGACGAGCGAATTTTAATCGAGTTTACCAGATTTTTTTTTTTTTAACGAATAAAGAAATCATGAATGTTTTGATTAATTGACGAGCGAATTGCAATCGATTTTACCAATTTTTTTTTTTTTTTTAATGAATAAAGAAATCATGAATGTTTTGATTAATTGACGAGCAAATTATAATCGAGTTTATTATTTTTTTTTAAAACTATACCAAGAGATGGAAGCGATAAAAACGAATAAGTAGATTTTAAATTGACGAGCAAATTTTAATCGGAGAAATGTATTCTATATTATGAACTTGAGAAAATTACAAAAATATAGAATAATAGAAAATATATGATAAAATTATATCGTAATATAATAAATAATGATACAATATATCTATATATATATGATACATATATTGTATTATCACAATAATAACTATTATTATGATTAGGGAGCTAGTTATTTATAGTTAGTATTATTATTTTGTGTTATTTGTCATATATGTACATAATAATAAATATTATAGTAATTATATTATATATCTATATATATATCGTTATTATTCATTATATCATGATGAATTATTATATAATTCTATAATCATTATTATATTATAATATAATGAATTATTATATAATTATATAATTATTATTATATTATATTATTATTGAATTATTATTAGTATTATTATGAATATATTATTATTCATTATATTATATTATGATATAATGAATAATAATACAATATATCTATATATAATACGTATATTGTATTATTACAATAATAGCTATTATTATTAATAGCCAGCTAGTTATTTATAGCTAGTATTATTATTATATATTATTATATATATCTATATATATATATCGTTATTATTTATTATATTATATTATAATATAATGAATTATTATATAATTATTATTATATTATATTATTATTGAATTATTTTGAGTATTATTATGAATATATTATTGTTCATTATATTATATTATAATATAATAAATAATAATACAATATATCTATATATAATACCTATATTGTATTATTACAATAATAGCTATTATTATTAATAGCCAGCTAGTTATTTATAGCTAGTATTATTATTTTGTGTTTTTCGTCATATATACCTATATATATTAATAATATATCACGTATATATATAACAAAATAATATATTATTAATTATATTATATTGATATATATATATATATAATACGTAAACTGAATTATTATTACGTCATAACATTATTCTACTATATATTTTCTCTTTGTCCATATCTTTCCTCTCCCTTTTCGTCTAGTTCAAACTAATTTCTCTCGATCAAGACTCAAAAAAAAAAAAAAAAAAAAAAAGTATACATCGAATTCAAAAACAAAAATGCTCACTCCTGCAACGCCTTCGGATCGCTCTGCATCTGTTCCAAAATCATGCGCATAGCCGGATCGCGCAAAATATTATTGACCTCAGGATCGGAAATGGCACGTTTTCGCAACTCCTCCGGATTCGCGTCGTAAGACACCGAACAACTGCGAAAACCTTCCAGAGCCTCGGCATTGTTGGGATCGAGCTCGAGGGCCGTTTGATAAGCCTTAAAAGCTTTTCTGTGTTGTTGCATGCCTTGCAAAATTTTGCCCTTTCTTATCCAACCTTTCGTGAATTTTGGATCGAGTTCGGTGCATTTTTCGCAATCTTTAAGACCCAAATCGAAAGCCGCGAGTTTCGTGTAACAAGCCGCTCGATTGCTGTAATATTTCGCTTCTTCGGGATTGCGTCTTACAGCTTCGGAATAATGTTTAACCGCCGAAGCGTAATCGCCATCTTTGTATTTTTGATTTCCCAATTCTTTTTCCTCTTCGGCTTTTACGGGATCGATGTAAGCTTTACGTTCTTCTTCCTTGATCTTTTGTTCGATATCCGACAACAAAGTCTTGATTTCCGGTGTTCTGTGCTCGGACATGGATTTTTCGTAATAAATCTTCGCTTGTTTCCAATCGGACATTTTTTTGTAAGAATGACCGATTCTCATGAATGCTTTGGCGATTAATTTGAAATCCGCGCGATTTTCACGTCCAATTTCAATGGCTTTTTCGCATTGTTTTATACATTCTTCGTATTCACCTTTTTCGAAATAAACCGCGGCAACATTAGTGATAAAAGTTATTTCCGTTGGATCCAATTCGATCGCACGATTGTAATGTTTGAGAGCATTTTCAAAATCTTTTTTTTTATAATATTCGTTGCCTTTTTTCTTTTCTTCGAGAGCTTCGCGTTTTTCGGGTGAAAGTTTGTCCTCGGGTTTGAATTCGTTTTTGAAGGGTTGAGATTTGGGGGTTTGAGTTTTTTTTGGTGGATCGACGTCCATGGGTTCATTCGTGGAATTTCCCATGAGACCGGATTCCAAGAGAACGCTTAGAGTCGTTAGAACTCGTGGATCACGCAATTTTGTGTCGATGTTACGCGAATTTGATCGCAAATCTTGCAATAATTTGAGATAATCCGGATCTTCGAGATAAGCACGGGTTCGCGGATCGTTGCGAAGCCTCGCCATTACGTCCGGAGTGTTGAAAGGATTTCCAAAATTTTGTTGTTCGAGTTCTTTCAAACTTTGACGATACTGTTCGTTCGTTGGATCGCGTTGAATAGCATTTTCGTAAGCTTGCATGGATTCTTCGATACGTCCTAGATAAGCCAGCGCGCTGCCTATGCGAGAATAACCTTTGGCCCAATCGGGTTTTAGTTTAACGGTTTGTTCTGCGTCGTCCAGAGCTTTTTCGTACTCTTTGGCTTTGGCGTAAGCAGCCGATCTGTTGCTGTAGAGGACATGATTTTGGGCGTCGAGAGCGATAGCTTCGGTGTAGAATTTTATTGCGTCTTGGAATTTTCCTTCTTGCAAGGACGCGTTGCCTTTGTCTTTCAGAGATGCGACCTGGGGGAGAAAGGGGAGAATGTAGTTTTTTGCGGTGGAGTTTTTTTTTGGGGTCGGTGGGTTTGGTGGGGTTGCGGAGAGGAGAGTTTAGGGGGAGTTTTGAGGGTTCGGGGATGGGACGGAGGGGGATAAAGCGGTGCGACGTGGGTGAATCGTGGCGGTGGTGGGGGAGATCGTGTCGTCATGGTTCGGGCTTGGGGATGGCTGAATCGACGATGGATTGACAGTTGGGAATGTTAATTTAGCCAATTTTAGAAAGTTGAAAGCCACGTCAGCCATCGGTGGCTGATGCCAGACTTTTTGTTTAGGTTGCGTCGATCACCGATGGCTGACGGCGGGTTCTGGGAGGCGCGTGTGGCCTGACGGGGAGTTTCTTGGGAATCGGAGTGGCGCTCGACGTGTTAATGATTCGGGTGGGATTTTATTATATTGGCGTGCGGTTGACTGAAGTTTGGTCGGTGAGTGTAGAAATGTTTCAACTGTTTCGGGCGATACGCCTCGTTAATTTAATTAATTTTTCGACAATTACTCAGTGGATTAATTTGAAATTGAGCGTTATCGATCTGTCGATTCTTAATCTTGATGATATGGTTTTTATTTAGAATTTATGGGGATTTAGTTTTGAATTAATAAATTTATGATTACTAAATTATGTAGCGGAACATTCGGAAATTATTTACGTATTATTATTCGATCAAGAACTGTCAGTCCCCAAATTTTCGAGAATTTTGGCGATATTTTGATATACATCGAGTAAGACCTCAATGCAGAATTTTTTTTATTCGCATTGTTAGTTGATTGATTAAATTTTACTATCAATGACGATTTTTCTGTATTATTATGTGAGACGATACGTATTTTTGTGAATCGTTTTCGAACAACTTTGAAAATGTTTTCCATAACAATAATAATGATTATGCAAAGATGATTATTAGCAATTAAGTTGATAAAAATGTTCAAAATCGTTTTGGGGTCAAAATCCAGAATGCGTATTAATTCAATCTCTTAACAATCACTTGAGCTCTAGCAGACCCGCCAATATTTCTGTCATTAAATCCTTGTAAAACTTGCAAGAATAATTTTTAAAAAAAATTAAAAAATTCCAGTTCTTTTTATAATTTGATTGACGTTATTTTCTCCAAAATTTCCATCTTCGTGCATTAAAATAAATCTACTTTTTGGAGCAGGGCAATAATTCCCGTTAAAAGTATTATATATCGACAGTCGACAGCTGAAATATTTCCCAATAAAACTCAAACCCAAACAAGTTATCTATATTTTTGTTTAAAATATCACTTTTATTATGTTTCTTTGATTTTTTGTTTTACGACGTTAAGATTATAACTCTTGTTTGATTATGTTAAAATTATATTATTTTCAAAACTATCTTAGAATTATAATTGTTCAAGAAAACCAAGAGCTTCAATTTCTCAAAGACTTAAAAAATACTTTGACGTATTTTAGATAATGGAATGAAAAAAATTCAAATTCGGAGCACAAGTTCGAGCGCTTGGAGTCGCGAAGCTATCCCCTGCGGCGGTTATGAAATTCTACCCGGTGCAACGAATCGGACGTCATGCGAGCCATCGTCAGATGCAATCGGCGAATTAAGAGGCGATAAAAATACTCCGGCAGCTTTGATCGCATTACAAATTAAATTAAAATATCCACGCGGAGTCTGTGGAACATTTTGACAATACCCCGACCGATCATACGCAATCCTACCTACGTCTTTAAAAAAAAAAACCATCCGAGTGTCGATATTGTCGCTGCCAACGCCGATAATTGCGACAAATTGGATCAAACTATTGCAAAACCACGTTCCAACGCCTAGAATGCAGTCGACTGTTCCGATTGCACACATCTCCGACTATTTATCAAAAAACTCCAATTCCAACCAGAAAACCTCAACCCTAATTTACCCCAAAACAAAGAAATAAAAAAAAAAAATTGAAAATAAATAAACAAATTCATCAAAAATCGCAAAAATTCGTGCAAAGCCGATTCCAGAATGAAAAAGCTGCACGTGGTTGGACATTGAACGATCGATCGAAACACAATTTAAAAATCTCGACAAACATGAGGGCGACGAAAAAAAAAAAAGCGTCGAAAATTCCAGAATGCGCTTAAACGCGCGTTAAATCTCCAATAATTCCAAATAAACCGAGATAAATCTCGTTGCCGATAATTTAGCGCGAAAATCAACACCCAACGACTCAAAACAACTCCGTAAAACCCAAAAGCGTGGATTTTCCGTGTTATTTCCATCATTTTTATCTCCCTCTTTATTCGCCACTCGCTAACCGGTCAATTAATGAATGAAAAAACGATGTAATTAACGAAACAAGATATTAAAAAAAAAAAATCATAAATCGTCCTTACCTGATCCATGGCGAAGAAACGTTTATTGTTTATTTTTTTATCAAATTCTTTTTTTTTCAAATTACTTCTTTTCTGGATGAAAATCGTCTCGTGTTGGCTAGTCACGCTTTGTTCGTTTTAACGTGTATGAAACTCAGAGATTCGCGAGATCTCGCGATTCACTGCCCCGCCACTGTTCGTCGTCGACGATTCTTACACATTTACCGGTCTTACGCGTGTGCGTTTGTGCGTGTGCGTTATTCGGAAGGTTCTCGAAGATAAACCGCGCTTTCAGCGCCTCTCGAAGCTTCGATAGACACTATGGAGACGACGAGAATGAGGATAAAGGCGGGTTTTCAATGTTCTCAAGCGTGTATTTTTTTCGAGATTCGTTGGTCCATGGATTAGCGATTTATGGATTTTGTGGTGGGGTATTGACGCTCGGGGACGACGAATGGGGATCGAGCAAAACTCGGTCGGTAAAGAAGGACTGAGGGAGAAACTTTCCCCGCCACGGCGACCAGAATCATTCTCATCTTATAGATGGACCATTTCTAAAACCGTTGGGAAAACGTCAGAGGATAAATAAGACAACTGCGTGATCCACGATATTCGCATACGCAGTCCGGAAGAGGCGCTGATGGCGTAATACGGATCGGTAAACAACGGACTGTTTACGGATTTCGTGTATTGAAAATTGAAACATTCAATTTATCGGAGATTCTTTGAAACCTCGATTATTTAAACAATGTCGGAATATCGCGACGATCCTCGCGAGGTTCTCGCACTTTTGAATTCGTTGGGTTTCGTCGGTATCACTGCAATGCAATTGAAAGCATTTATGAAAGGTAAACACTGATAAATTGGAAACAAAAAAAAATGTTAACCGTCATTTTTGAACTGCACGAAGTGCATGAAATTTTCTCGAGCTTGATATTGGAAAAAATTGAAGATTCGTTGCATAAATTTGATGTTGCGTCGAGTTTATTTCAAAATATAATAAAATATAACTGCGAATTTGCAAAATGTGGCAATTTTTTGAATTTTAACCTTGAAATTTGTCGAATTTTGTTCGAACGAAATAGTAGTGCAAAGGCTCTATTTTTTTTTTCTATTTTGATTTTTATTATTGAATTAATAGTAAATGGAATCTTAATAGTTATACATTTTTTTTATTAAACTGCGGTCCGTCGCGTATTATTTCAAATTCAAAACGGAGTAATACAAAGTTTGTAAGTAAAGAAAAATTGATGATTAATGATAATCAAAAAAATCATTGTTTCGTTACATAAATGTGATCTCGACTGGAGTTTCTCTCAAAATATTATGATAAATATTCGCGACTCTGCAAAATGTAGCAATTTAACAAAAAATGTAACCTTCCAATTTGTTTAATTTTATTTTTTTCATTTTTCATACATTTAACTTTCAACGATATAGAAATCCAGCCTGAATTTTTTTTTCTTCATTGGATCGTTCAATTAATATCACTAAAATCATAATAATCATAAAGATTTATATTAAATTAGAGGCCGTCGCATAGTATTTAAAATTCAAACCAGAAAACCACAAAATTAGCTCCGAAAAATTGACACTCGTTAATATTCAATAGATACTCAAAAAAATGTGTGCTTTGTCTCATAAATTTAATCTCGGGTCAATTTTCTCTCAAAATATGATAAATCTTCATGAATTTCTGAAATCTAACAATATTTTTAATTCCGATCTCCATATTGGTAAGATTTCATTCATTTTTATTTCTTTATATCATTGGCTTTCATCAAAATAGCATCGCAACGGCCAACATCTGTAAAAAAAATCATTCTAAACCGTAAAACCTTCTCTCGTCCTTATCGGCAGCAATTTTCCATGAAGAAATATAATTTTGATTAACGATAAAGCATACAATTTCTCTTTCTAACAAAATAAATATCGCAATACAACCCCTCACGCCGTCGCACGCAGTCTCGTCGACGACAGTCGCGAATCGCAAAATTCTCAACCCCCCAATCGTCCAATTGCAGACCTGAAAATGCACAGAAAGATGAAAGAGCAAGAGAGACAACAGTGGAAAGACAAAACAAAAATAAAAATTCGTTCCAAGCAGGAACAAATGTTGAACGAAATGTTGCGCGACACATTGGCGAAAAAGGAAACGTCTTCCGTGGAAACCACGCGATCCACGGAGTCGGAAGCTTGCGACGACAGTTCGGTGGTTAGAATCAGAGTGCGATGCTTGACGAAGAGCGAAAGTCGAGAAGACGTGGAAAACAGCACGAAGCACAATATTCAGATTCGTCCGGCGAAGATCGAAACCCGTGCGAGGATCGATCGCCCTTGCAGAGCGGCGCCGACGAAAGAATCCTCTAATTCTGTTGGACAATCGAAAGCCGGTCAAGCTAGAGAGCGATTTAAAAGCAAAGACCGTCCGAGGCTCGTGGAAGCTTCCGAGGAAAGTTCGCAGTACGTTTCGTCGGGTAGAAGACAGAATTCGCCTCGAAGCGCCACGCAAAGATCGACTTCTTGGGATAAGAACGTTCAAATTCCTGCGAGGCCTCTGAGCGCTCCGGAACTTGCCGAACGAGCTGACGTTCCCAGAGGAAGATCGAAGAGCGTAGCTTCGGATCCTACGGGACTGAGGACTGCTCGTAATCCGTCCAGATGCTCCGCACGCTCACAGACGAAATCATGTAATTTAACGTTATTCATCGATTTATTTACCATTTATTTATTTTTATTTTTTCTATCTATTTAGTTCTTATTTAAAAGAAAACATTTTTTATTTTCATTAATTATTATTCTTTATTTATTTATTTATTTTCTGGTTAAAACAAAAATATTTTAGAAAAAAAATTTATTCATCCGTCGAACGTTGATTTTTTAAAATGAAAATTTCGAATTAGAAAATTAATTTAAAAAACTGTAATGTAAATTGAATCGCAACAAATAAATTTAGACACGTTTTTTTGGAGATAGATTTTTTTAATCGATGGGTATTATTTGAAAATAAATATTTATTTGAGATATTAAAATAATAATATCAATATTGTTATGAAATATTTATTTCTCTTATTTATTTTATATTAAAATAATAATATCAATATTGTTATGAGATATTAAAATAATAATATCAGTATTGTTATGAGATATTAAAATAATAATATCAATATTGTTATGAAATATTTATTTCTCTCATCAATTTTATATTAAAATAATAATATCAATATTGTTATGAGATATTAAAATAATAACATCAATATTGTTATGCATTATTTATTTCTCTCATTTATTTTGATTTTATTGATTTATCAATTATCAAAAATTGAATAATTAAATTTATTAAATAAGTGAAATAATTAATAATGATTTATTGAATGATGAGATGTATTTTTTCAATCTCGTTGTCAGTCATAAGACCGTGGAGGTTGCAGCCGGAGGCTCAGCGAGCCGCGAGCGCGAGGAAATCCGATCCCGTCGCTCTTTATCAAAAATATCGCGAAGAATGGACGCACATATCGTTTCCGGGCGAGGACCAGCACGCGAGCGTTCGATGGGCGATCAGGGAGAAAATGCTCGGAACGGATCCGAACCCGAAGGTAAATATCGTTCGCAATAATCCCAAGCAATCGATTCAAGGATAATCCAACAAATATTATTTATCGAAGATAAATTAAAAAAATATAAGATATGCTAATTATTCATCGAAATTCAGTTAAATCAATCGATTACTTCGACAAAAGTATAAAACTCATTTGATTCGAACTAGAAAATGAATTAGAGAAATTCAATTAAATCGAAACAATTAAATTAATTTTTCTTTTGATATTTATAATTTTATTTAGTAAATTTTTTTTAAATATTTATAATTCTATTTATTAAATTTTTTTTTTTAATATTCATAATTCTATTTATTAATTTTTTTAAATATTTTTAATTTTATTTAATACATTTTCTTTCAATTTTTTTTCCCCTTATTTCTGTACTTTTCCAAATTGAATCAGATAAAAAAATCATAGAAGATCGATATTATCGATGGTATATTTAGAATTTTCTACCAACTAGCATAATTCGAAATATCGTAAAAAATAATAATAAGAATAATGATTACAATAATTAAAAAATAAAAATAATATTAAAAATATATAAAAAATAATTAAATAATAAAAAAGTATGAATAATAAATAATAATAAATAAATTTTTAAAAAATTAAACGCATAAATTAACATTTTATTTCGTTTTTCTTTCTTCCAGCCAATTCTCAAAAATCCTCAAACCTTACAAAATACCAAAAGAAGATGACGACCGTATGCTCTTTGAGGAGCCGCTAAATATGTAATTTTTTTTTTTCATTTCTCCAATCATGTTGTTTTTTTTCAGTGACGATTGCTCAACAAGCGTTCATACATCGATAGTTAAAATACATTGTGTACTATTATATGTGTATTTTATTTCGTTTCAACAACGCGCGTCTGTACATAGATACGATAATGAAAAAAAAAAAAAAACCAACAAAAAAAAATAATAAAAACGAACATCCTCGGAATCTAGATAAACCGGCGTGGATGAATTTCGTTATTATTTCTGATTAACTTTGAATTTTCCCGTGACTTTTCTCGAATCCGGTCTGTTCAGGTGATACAAAATTTTGTCCTCTATCCGACGAGCCGCTCGCTCTGTCAGCACGAGAGTGTCGTGCTTCAGCATACTGTATGGGTTGAGGCCTGAAAGAAAGAAAAAATATTAATCAAATGCAACAAATAAATTTAAAAAAAAAAAAAAATCTCAAATGAGAAGAGAATTAAAAATTAAAATTTTTTCTTATTTTGCTCTTTCGGAAGACAACGAAATCTTTGAGAAAAAAATTGTAAGACTTAGAATACGCTTTATCAATCGTTGACACAAATAACCGCAACAAAATAACCAAAGGACTTTTGTTTATTTTATCTTTAGGTTTTATTTTTTTCCCGGATATTTTGTCACGGTTATTTCGTTCTTTGGGTATTTTGTTGCGGTTATTTTGTCCGAGGGTACATCGTCTAACAACGATTCGTCGAAAAAACGGTTGGCCTGAAACCATTCGTCAAAAACAATTCTAATAATAATTTGTCTGAAAGAATTCGACTAATACCGATTTGTTTAAAAACCCATTGATCTAAAACAGTTTTGGATAAATTGTTATTAGATCCATTGTTCTGGACGAATTGTCATAAGGTCAACTGACAAATTCAGACAAATTGTTTCAAACGAATCGTTTCAGACTAATTGTTTCAGACCAATCATTTTTAGACGCATTATCTCAGACGAATTGTCGTTAGACGAATTATTGTTAGCCGAATTGTTGGACATAAGTTGCTGTAAGATGAGTTGTTTCGGAGAAATTTTCATGAGACAAATACTTTTAAAGCTATTCGTTCCTTCAGCCGAATTGCTACAAACTAATAATTCCAGACAAATCTTCCCCAAGTCGTAATAGATCTAAGCGACCGCACTGATTTTTAGCTCCATAAATCAACCACAATTTTTATAACGACGAACGAAATAATTACCATAAACCGGCATCAAGTTAACGTGCTTCATATTATCCGTCGCTACGGTTATATTTTTTGGCATTACGTCCTCGGTGTCGACGAACAGCACCGCAGGACCCCAATTTCGTTCCTCAATCAGATCCTCGATGTAAGACGTCTCCCAAGTGGGAATTTCGAGATCTTGGACGATGTGCAAATCGTCCTGAGCCAATTTGACGGAGAGCGACGTCGTAAGACCGGCGACTCGGGCGTAGAACGGCAGCATGTAGAAATAAACGGTTGGAGAACGAGGACCGTGAGCTCTGCCGCCTCCTATCCAGAGAGGCGATCGAATACTTCCGTGACGAGCTTTTCCCAGACCCTTTTGCGGCCAAGGCTTTCGACCGCCGCCCCGACACTCCGCTCGTGTCTTCGTGTGCGCGTAACTCTGCGAATCGATTGGAACGAGATGAGACGGCAGGGAAAAATCTAATTTTGGTGCGAGAATAATTAATTTGAAGTTTTGTATTGAATCATGGTTTCTTGGTCAACGGTGTCAAACGTTTTTGGAATATAGGCAAGAAATCTTTGAAAAATCATTTAAGATGCCAAGGATAACATTTTATTTTTTTGTTTATTATTTCATTTGTTTAAGTACGTGTTCACGATGTTTTTTTTTTAATTTATTCATCGATTATTGCGGCTGTAATCGAATTCGATGTTTCGTGATTGGTTTTTTTTTTTTTAAATTAGATCTTTTGGTATCTTATGAAAAAGTAAAACTTACATTTGAATTGTATATTTATGTGGAATCGTCGGGGATATTTGAAAAAATATTAACTTCTATTTTGAACTAACGGAAAGTTCTTAAATTGAGTTTTAATTACAAGAAAATCTTTTGACAGTGTTTTGCGCAAGTCTAAACATTTAAACAAATATTTTTTTCAAATGGTGAGAAAATTTTACATAAAAGATGTAAAATCTCTGGTGGAAACTCTGTAAGAACTATTTCAAAATTAAATATTGCAGCTATTCTCAAAGACGATATATTGATATCATTACGTTCATGATAACCTTGATATAATAGAAAATATTATCTTATATGCTTCAGTGGTCATTTTTATCTGCTGAGTGCTGAAAAAAAATTAGTAATTGAACCAGAATTGATAAAGAAATATACAACGGAGACGTCGATAGGTACAGAGACCCCATTTTTTTCTTTCAAAATCTATTATTTAATTAATATTGACTGAAAATTAACAATATACACAAGAATTAGTGTCAAGCTGACACCTGTCACATATTATTCAAAAATTTTTAAATTCAAAAACACAAGAATTAACAATTTTCAATTCGAATTAAAAAAAATAAAAATATTAATAAATTATCGAATTCAATTGAATCATAAAATCCAATGAAATTATAAAATTCTATTATAAAATTCATTTTCTCAATCCCAAAAAACGCGAAATAATTTTCGAAAAAAACAGAAAGAATGAAAATTAAGATAAGAAATATTCGTTACTCACCACATGTTTGTACAATCTTTGCCATCTTATGTTGTGCCATAAAATATCGACGCGAGGTTTCGCGGCGAATATTTCGGGATGAAGAGTAACGAGTCCGAGTTTTTTCTCCGCCAAGGTATCCAAATTTTCGAGCCAAACTTCCCGGCGTTTTTGATAGAGCCGATCGTCGTCGAGATAGTTTCGCGTCGAGATCACGGGTTTAACCTCTTCGATCGTGTTTTTAAAGGCATTATCGACGCCGGTGCTGTAACCGGATATTCTGCTCGAACATTTTTGCAGTCGAGACACGAGATTTCGAAGAATCATCGACATTTTGAGAAAATTTCGAACTTTTTCGCGTGAAAATTTAACCTCTCGTCGATTTTCGTTCACGTACGGACTCTTAAGTGTCAAAGAAAAAACAATTGAATGGAACGGCAAGTTGTTGGTTAGGATTTGACAAGACAAATGTAGTGCCAAAGTGAGTCTGTAGGTGACGCAACGTTCTATCGCTGTAATCACGGTTTTATAGACAGGTCTAAAATCGGCTACGATTTTGATGGCGCACTAATCCGATCTACTTATCTTTTTTAATTATCAATTGTGAATTACGCTTATTTTTCTGTGGAGTCTGTAGAGTATGTGGAGAGCCTACAGCATTGCCGAAATTATTTATCAAATCCCATTTAAGGGGGGGTTAGGTTAATTCGATATAAAAAAAAGCATATTTTTGATAATTTTTTTCGACGACACAGTTAATATGCATTTATTTCTATAATAACTAATCAATAACGTAACATTTGAAGAATATCCTATTAAATTTTCATTAGCTTTTATGAACAAATGAGCCATTGACGGAGAATCTCTGCGGGCGTCTCAAAAAAAAGGTTTTATTGCGGTGCCTCTCATTACTCATCACTGGATCATCTGGGACCAAAAAATCAAAATGGTTTTATTTGGTGATACATTTTTGCAGATAATTACGTCGAGTATTTTTTTTTAAATTGATTTTTCATTTTTTTACAGCACTTAGCAGTAAAAATACTGATTTTTCATTCACAAAATTAAAAATGTTGCCATTTTAAAATACGATAAAATAAATAAATTCAAAAAAACTCGACGTCATTACCTGCAGAAACTTATTACCTAATAGAATCATTTTAGTTTTTTGGTCTCAGATAATCCAGTGATGGGTTATGATGGGCACCGCAAAAAAACTTTTTGTTTTAGACGTCCGCAGAGATTCCCCGTCAATGGCTCATTTGTTCATAAAAGTCAATGAAAACTTTACAGAATATTCTTCGAATGTAACGTTATTGAGTAGTTATTATAGAAATAAATGTATATTACCCGTGTCGTCAAAAAAAATTATCAAATATGCTTTTTTTATATCGAATTAACCTTACCCCCCCTTAACTAAACCAGCGAAACCAGCTTAAAGATTGAGTAATTGACAATCTCCTCAATGTGTTTCTCACGATTAAACGCACAGTCCGATCGTTTATTCAATGCCGTTTCCGTTAGTTTCAAACCATTCACAACGAAGGTCAGCACAGCTTTGTAACGGTTTATGTCGTAAAAATATTTCCTCTTCGCAAAATTCTACGTATTGCGAATAGCGGACGAGTTATGTATACAAACGCAAATTTTTCTACATCGTTGGAACCGGTTTTTTTTTTCAATAATCTAATGACGTTTTTGTCCAGCGTATACAGTTCATTTCTCTTTTGCAGAAAGGAAGAAATTCCCATTTCTTCCTTTCTGCCCATCTTCATATATAATTAATCGACGATTTACAATTCCTGTTGCAACAATATATCTTACATATATGAAATTGTAGATAATATTAAATTGCCATTTAATAACGACTCAAATATTCTATTGCGTGGAAACAAAAATTGTTTCTTAAGCACAACAATTTTTGTTTTCACGCAATAGAATATTTGAGTCGTTATTAAATGACAATTTAATATTATCTACAATTTTTAATAACGAAAAAGTTATATTGTTATTCATTTATAAACGCCTATTAGTTGTCTATTAAAATTACTACATGTTATTTATCATTATTGCGGCGTCGTTTTTTCCGTTTTTCATGCAATCATTAAGTTCTATTGATACAAATTAAAAACGGACTATTTTTGCGAGTGAATCGTTAAATGGTCTCTTTTCCTTCTCGGTCTTGGTTCATCTTCGTTCTTTTTCGTTCTTTTGCCAAGATTCTAGGTCTGAATTCGCAAATAACGCAGTGAAGTCGCCGAGAATTTTATTATCGAAAATACGGTGAGAAAGCAATTTCGTCTGTATTGAGAATAAGAATAACACGCGGTTTTCCCGTCAATTGAAACGGTAATTCCCAAGAACCTATGAAAAGCCGGTCGTTGTTGATGATCCGAATTCACGCGAAAATCATCTCCGATAAAGATTTGACCCGTAAATGCCCTCACTTGTCTTCGCATGCGTGGAGAACGCAACTAAAAAGAATTCACGGATGCAACAATGGAGCTATAGATTTTCAAATTTCCCGCCTTTTCCGTGATCAGACGAACAAGCGAATTTTCGTTTTGAAATACCTTTCGCGTTATATCGAATGCTACGATAATTAATTACAGTCGAAATATCTTTTCTCGTAACGAGAATAACCGGAATTCATTGAGATATCCTTAAAGCAATGGCGACAACAATGGAGCGATAGATTTTTAAATTTCCCGCCCCTTCTGTGATTGGACGAACGATCGAATTTTAGTTTCGAAATAGCTTTCGCGTTATATCGAATGCTACGATAATTAATTACAGTCGAATTATCTTTTCTCGTGACACGAATATAATCATAATTCATTGAGAAATTCTCAAAGCAATCGCGACGACTGAAAAGGAAGTGAGGCAGAGAAATTCTTCGTTCTCCGAAAGCAAAATGGAAATCCCATAACGTCACTGCAGCGAACTCATGTGTCCGGTAATGTCGAGACTGTGGAATCTTTGAATACAAATCTTGCGAGGACTCAACGCAATTCAATAAATTTCTATGCATTAAAAGAATTTAATAAAACATTTTATAACTTTTACGAATTCAAATTTCATGGTAATAAAAAAAAGTATTATCTTGAAATAAAAAGAAAAAGAACGGCAATAGAAGTATCTTGGAACAAAGTTTTTGCACTTAAATTCGCAATAAATAAATAAATAAATAAATAAATGTGAATTGGAAATTCTGAATTTAGGTTATTTCTCTGAGAAATAAATAAATAAATAAACAAATCAATAAATAAATAAATGTGTATTAAAAATTCTAAATTTGGGTTATTCCTCTGAGAAATAAATAAAGAAATAAACGAATAAATGAATAAATAAATGAAACCTAAATAAATAAATAAATGTAAACTAAAAATTCTGAATTTAAGTTATTTTTCTGAGAAATAAATAAATAAATAACCTAAATAAATAAATAAATAAACAAATAAATAAATAAATAAATAAATAAATAAATAAATAAATAAATAAATAAATAAATAAATAAATAAATAAATAAATAAATAAATAAATAAATAAATAAATGTATAAATAAATGAATGAATGAATAAATAAATAAATAAATAAATAAATCAACAAATAATCTAAAGAAATAAATAACCTAAATAAATAAAAAACGTGAACTGAAAATTCTAAATTAATTATTTCCCGAGAAATGTGTAACTGAAACGTACCACGGTCCACTGGAAGAGTATGCAACGGGTTATCTATTTATAATACCAAGATACGAAGTAAGTTTCGTCTCGAAAAGCCGGCAGAGGCGAAGAGGCACCATCGATGATTCGGCCAGACGTTACTTCACCCCTCCCGGTCTTGCCCCCTCGTCCGCCTCGCCCATGGTTCAAATATAAATCCCGCCGGAACTCTCGCGCGATCCAGTAGACCAAACTCCCCCCGAAAAAGGAATAAGTCGGTTTAAGTCGGTGGAACTTCTTGGAATTCCGAGACAATTACGCGTCTCGACTCAATTCCTCTCTCTCTCTCTCTCTCTCTCTCTCTCTCTCTCTCTCTCTCTCTCTCTCTCTCTCTCTTCTTTCCGCGAAAATATATATTTTCTCTCCTTTCTCCAGACGATGGGTCCTTGCTCCACATTTTTCTACACCGGCACGAGTCACTAAGCTCGCGATTACTAAGCCCATCGTCGCCGGGGATTTGCCAACGAAATTCATTCTTATTTCTCCTCTTGGAATACGCTCGTTTCCTGTACGCGTGACGACGTGGAAAGACCGATTTTATCATCCACCTTAAAATCCTTTCGCTACTCCACTCTCAGATGCGTTACTCACGAATTTTGTTTCTTCTTTTTTTTTCTTGCACGTCTTGTAAATTTGTTGTAACAACTTTTTTTTTTATTGTCATCCGAAAGCCAAAAGATTTTTTTTTTTTGGGGTTTTGTTGAAAATAATTTCTCTGTCTTTTGTTTTTTTTCTTTTTTTTTTCTTGTTCGTCGTATGAATTTGTTTAAACATTTTTTTTGTCACCCAAGAGGTGAAAGATTTTTTTTAGCGTTTTATTGAGAATAATTTTTCTGTTTTCTATGATTTTTTTTTCTTTTCTTTCTTGTTGGGTTTATAAATTTGTTGAAACATTTTTTTTTAATTGCCCAAGAGGTAAAATGATGGAAATCCGGTGACTGCGAAATATTTGGAAACGAGAATTGTTGATTAGCTGATGGGGATTAATTATTTGTCAATGATTCATCGATTTAAGAGGAAAGGTCTTAGTAGATTAGTAGGAGAAAAAATATGTTAATCTTTGGAATTTTTATCTCAAGAACTATTTATTAGATTCAAACCCGGTTTATTTTTAATCAAAAGTATACATGTTGAGGTATGCTGACGATTTTTTAAATGAGTATATGTGAAATGGGAGCGATGCTGTCATGGCCGTCGTAAAAAGACCAGAAACCGTGGGATCGAGGGACATTCTTTACGCCGGCCACGACAGCATCGCTTCCAATCGATATATATTCACAAAAAAATTTCTCAGCATACCTAAACATACAAACTTTCCAACAAAACAAACTTGGATAAAATCGAACGAATACTTTTCAAGATAATAATTCCTAAAACTCATATTTTTTTTTTGTCTACTCGAATCTTTCCAATTAACTCTCACACACAATAAAAAATATTTGCAGGTAAAGTTTTCACATTCATGCGTCGTAAAAAAATTGTCAACACCTTTGATATCTCCATTTTCTGTAAACGTCAATTTATTTCGAAAATATAATAATTAATATAGCCATAATAATAATCAATAATCAATAATCAATAATCACTAATCAATAATCAATAATCAATAATCAATAGCAATATACTATGGACTTAACGGCTACGAGGGAGGAATATCTATGTACAAGGATTACCTAATAATTACGAACGAGAAAAAAAAAAATAATAATTAAAAAACAAAATAATAATTGGACGAAATTGATTTTTTTCGAGAGCGACTGGTCGTACAAGAAACGCTCTCGTGAAATTATTCGTCTTTCACCGGTGATAAATCATTCAATCAGCAATCAATAAATCGACTTCATCCTTCCTCACTCGCGTTGCCAGCGAATTACGTTTTTTTTTTTTTTTTAAATCAACGATCAAAATATTAAACGGTTAAATTTACCGATTTTTAATTAAAAAAAAAAAGACGATTTTTCACCTTTTCCATCTTTCCGATTTTCACCACCCACGCACAAACACACTTACGCACGCAATCTTTGCACACACACACGCATAAACTGTACAACCACATTTTCACATTTTTCCAAATCTCGAAAATTCAAATTTTCACGATTATCGAAACAACGAAAGAAAAAAAATCGATTTTTTTTTTTTAATTTTCTGTTTTTCGTTACACGACGATCAATGGGGGAAAAATCGGTTCGCGATTAGACGAAAACGACGATCGTACAACGCGGAAGTTCATTCTTCCGAGCGTTGTTGTTTTTTTTTTTTTTTAATTTAATTTTATGGATTTTTAAATTTATTTTCCCGTTGTAAGTTCAAACCGTTTCGAAATTATTTTTCGCGAGTTTTTAACGACGGTTTCACGCGTTTTGGGATCCCAGAATTGCGGATATTTCGTAGAAAAAACGAAAAACAGTTCGTTTTTTCAAGAATCAATCGAAGACATCGATGAATTTTTCTTCATCCAGAATTAAATCCCCTTAAAATCTCGTTCGATCGTTCGTCGAACTATTTTTTTCCTCCACTCTCGTTCGCGTCTCGCACCGAGCAAGCTCGGTAAAGCCCGAAATTTTCCATTCGTGTTTCTCATTTTCAATTTTTTTTTGTATTAAAGTTTTTTCGAATTTTCGAGAAATTTTTTTTTTTTTTAATTCATTTTTTTTTTTTCATCGTTAATTTGATTGCAACGACTTAAGCTCGAACTCCCACGCCCTGTCTGAGCCTCGCTATCGCCGGTACGTAAGGAGAATTTTCGTCGTTATCGTCGTCGTCGCTCATTTCCGAATCCGTTTCGGGAATCGGTTCGGGTTTAGCTCCTAACCTCACGAGTTCGCGAGCCAATTGACCGTCCAAACATATCGCTATTTGATAAGCCGTTATACCGGCGTAAGTGGGAGCGTCCAATCGCGGACGACATTCTCGTAGAAGAAAATTAACGACGGCGTGACAACCGCGTTCGAGAGCGATGTGCAACGCCGTACGGCCGGAAAGAGCTTCGCGGGCTTCCAAATCGGCACCGAGACGTAGGAGATGCTGCACGAGGTCCACTTGGTCGACCGATGCCGCGACGTGCAAACACATTTCGCCTGTGAACAAACGAAAAAATGGAATGTAACGTTAGTCGGTCGTTGGAA
>OZ020177.1:5084535-5138049 GCA_963971145.1 Sussaba pulchella | reverse complement strand
ATAGGAATAGAAATGATTAATTCTGTAGTCATTAAAAAAATAATATCAAAAACCTTTTGATGAATTACGAATAATATTTAATTTAATGAACTTCTCGATGAATTTTTATTTCCAAATTAATTCGAACGTCGAACAAAATAATATCAACGTTAAAATTTTCGCGGAGGTTCGAAGCTTCGTTAATCGTCGAAACCGTTCAAGGCCGGCGTTGCATATGCAGAAAATAAATTTCGAGTATTATCCGTAAGAAAACGTTACCGTACGCTCAAAATAGTTTTCCCCAAGGTTTTTCCGCCGTCGACGAGCCGAACGAATGCTTATCGTAGGTTTTTCCAGACCAGATTGCTATAACGTTCGACCAGACGAAAGGCTTAACAAGCATCGTTCGGGGGTATGGCATCCTACCATCATATTTGCAAATCGTTCGAACGAATATTTCCCATCCGCTTTCGTTCGGTTACTTAATTATTGTTTACCGTCGACGAATGAAATTTCCCATTTTTCCACAAGGGAATCATTCGATGTCGTTATACGGAGTGTTTCATATGAGGCCTTCAACGTTTCGCTTATTTTTTATTGCAGGAAAAAAATGTTATGATGATGGAAAGAATTGTTTATCGTCAAAAATTATTTTTCAAGATTATACTCTTTGAGATTCAAAGATATATAATAATATAATTCAATATTATTATTATTGAATATAATATAAGATATTATATATCTATGTAATGATGATAATAACAATACTAATAATTCTTGTATATAATTAAAATTATGATTAAAGATAAGAGAAACAATTATATTATATTATTGAATATTATTATTATTTTAATAATAATAGTAATAATTTTTTATTACATTAATAATTGGAAATTATAATAGGAAGTACAATTATTATTATTATTATTATTATTATTATTATTATTATTATTATTATTATTATTATTATTATTATTATTATTATTATTATTATTATTATTATTATTATTATTATTATTATTATTATTATTATTATTATTATTATTATTATTATTATTATTATTATTATTATTATTATTATTATTATCATTATTCTTATTATTATTATAATGATTGTCATTATTATTATTATTATTATTATTATTATTATTATTATTATTATTATTATTATTATTATTATTATTATTATTATTATTATTATTATTCCTATTATTATTATTATTATCATTATTCTTATTATTATTATTATGATTGTCATTATTATTATTATTATTATTATTATTATTATTATTATTATTATTATTATTATTATTATTATTATTATTATTATTATTATTATTATTATTATTATTATTATTATTATTATTATTATTATTATTATTATTATTATTATTATTATTATTATTATTATTATTATTATTATTATTATTATTATTATTATTATTATTATTATTATTATTATTATTATTATTATTATTATTATTATTATTATTATTATTATTATTATTATTATTATTATTATTATTATTATTATTATTATTATTATTATTATTATTATTATTATTATTATTATTATTATTATTATTATTATTATTATTATTATTATTATTATTATTATTATTATTATTATTATTATTATTATTATTATTATTCCTATTATTATTATTATTATTATTATCATTATTATTATTATTATTATTATTATTATTATTATTATTATTATTAATATTATTATTATTATTATTATTATTATTATTGTTATTTTTATTTTTATTATCATTATTAATATTATTATTATAATTATTATTGACTTTGAGATCATCGATATCTTTTGCAACACGACCGAATATTTGTTATACATACATTAAAAAGAAAAAAAGTTTCATTGAAAGTCACGCTAAGGTCTCATAGGTCGTCGGCTCAAACCATTGAACGAAATATCAATGACTTTCAAATCTAAAAATCATTAACTTGAGGAACAAATATCCTACGGGAACAAATAATCGTCCACTAAGGTCAAATAATTCTCGTCTTGACATCTTTAATCATTTTTTTCATCATCAAAAATAATCTGTGTATTCAAGATAGACGAGTTGAGCCCCGGGCGGTAAACTCTGTAGATTGGAATCGATAAATCGTCGTGACGTAAGTAGTTTCAACGAAACTTGCGATCTTTATCGGTGCTCGAGTGTTCTTTTTTTTTGCTTTCTTTTTCGCTATTCGGTTGTTTCCATTTCCATTGGACCGAGAGAGAAATAAATAAACGCGGGGTGTATCACCTTAATTCGATCGAAAACTTGAGATTTGAAAGACTTCACCGGTCGTAAGTTTCGGCCACGTGTAGTACCGAAATCTGGAGCCGGGAAAAAACCCGGACGCGATAACTTTTGGCAAAAACGTTAATCTACGATGTATAGATCGTTATAAATGGGTTGAAAACAACGTCGGCGTTATGTGTTTGTGACTTTCTACGAGAATTAGGAGGTGAATGACTTTTATCGATGATAGCGCGCAGAGAGATATCGAAACAAGATGCACAACCGCTAATATTATGTATATTACCCCCCACGGAAGTTATAACCTGATATCGTTATCCATTGCGATCTCAACTTCACGTTTGATTAATTTTATTTTTTAATCTATTAAGGTCTTGCTGGATGAATATTAAAAATCGCCGATGTTCTTGAAAATTTTAGGAATGGTTCTTGATAGAATAATAACGGACGAATTATTTCAGAATTTTTCAGTACATAATTTAGTAGTTATGAATTTATGGATTTAATTCGGTCGCTTATGGGAAAACAGCTTTAGCAGACGTTAATGGTTGCAAAACGAATGGAACTGAATCGCTGTTGATTCTGAAAAAATTATGTCATTGAGATTTACGATCGATAGATCGATTGTGCTTGGTTTCAAATTAATCGACTGAGTAATTGTCGAGAAATTAATTAAAGTAACGAGGATAATTGCAATATCGTCGAATTTGACTTTAATTATTATTAAAAGTCGTGAATCAACATTTCTAAGTGTAAATTTATTATCGATTTAGCTATTTGTAAGGCTAAACGTGTACGACATGATCTAGACTTGTTAATCCGCGATTCACCCATTTTAGACTGACTTTTTGCCCGACGATCCGTCCGGTAAGACTTCAATCGGTTATCGGTGAAAATCGATCTGGCATAAATTGCTCGTCATAATAATCAGAATAATAATTGAGCAAATTTCAATCATTATTCATTTTATTATTAGTATAAATATTCATAAATGATAAAATTTAAAAAAAAAACTCTCATCCGATTATTAATAAAAATAACAATAATAATAAATAATCATATTCTAGAAATATTATAATTGCAAATACCAATATCATTATTAAAAAAATAATGCGTATGATATGGTGTGATAATCATATATATAGCTATAACAATTTTGACATTAGTAATTATAGAACTTTTATGATTATTTATTAATTATTATTATTATTATTATTATTTATTAACTATTATTATTATTATTATTGTAATATTTTTATTACTGTAAAGAGATATAAATTGGTCACAGGATTTTGGTCGATAGTTTGTCAACTGTATTTGAATCGAGAGAAAGTTCGAACGAAACGCGGTATCGAAAGTAGAATAGCCGATATTATGCGTTGATGACGACGCGGGGGATTCCCCGATATCTCGTTGAACCTCCTACGCCGTGATTGCTTCAAAATCGCGATTTGTTGTCGGACGATCGTCGTTCGCACAATTTAACGGTAAGAAGTTTTAATTCCTGATAACGTCTCCAGAATTATTTGAAAAAAAAAAAAAAACAAGACAAAACTAAATGAAACTGTTTTAATAGTTTAATTTTTGCTGTTGTCAAATCAGCGATAAGTAATAAACGCTTTGGCAGACGTTTTCTTTTTTTGTTTTCTGTTAATCGACGCGGATGATATCAGTGTTGGGCATTTTTTTCATGAAAATGGAATCAAAATGTATTCCAATTACTTTTTTAAACCAATAACTACGATTTATCATCATGCAACAATCTACGTCTTTACGTCTTTGCGATAATAATAAATAATTTCGATGAATTACAATCAATTACAATAAAATTATTCACTACAATTTTTCTTTTCAAAACTGATACGATTCATTTTCAATTATTTACGATTTTTAAAATTACAATTATAATTATTATTATACAGTTGCAATTGAACTATTGTAATTATTGACAATTGTAACCTTGATGAATCATAATTAACTGCAATGAAATTATTTACAATTAATTGAATTCATTATTGATTATTCACAACTGCAATTATATTTGTTAAATTATTTACAACTGTTATTTTAATGAATTACAATGAACTGCGATTCAATTATTTACAATTGTTATTTTGATGAATTACAATCAACTGCGATTCAATTATTTACAATTAATTCTATTAATTTTCAATTATTTACAATTAATTCTATTAATTTTTCAATTATTTACAATTAATTCTATTAATTTTTCAATTATTCACAATTAATTCTATTAATTTTCAATTATTTACAATTAATTAAATTTAATATTAAAGTTAATATTATTAGTTTTATTTAATAGTTAAAGTTAATATAATATTAAAATTTAAAATTAAATAATAAAGAAAAAAATATAAAAGAAGAATATAAAAAAATAATAAAGAAGAATATAATAAGAAATAAAGTAATTCTACTGATTTTCAATTATTTACAATTAATTCTATTAATTTTCAATTATTTACAATTAATTCTATTAATTTTCAATCATTTACAATTAATTCTATTAATTTTCAATTATATACGATTTATTTTTTCGATCATTTTACAATTCATTTCAATATTAAATAGGCAATGATAAGCAACCATAATCCACGATAATTCGGTAATAAAAATATTTCAAGTACATTTTCATTGACCGAACGCCCAGCTCTGAACGTTAGGAGTTGCCGAAGGGGTCGACAAAGGTATTCCCCGTTGTCACGAGTAATTCGCATGGTCTATCAGCGTAAAACGCTTTTAGGAACGACCGGCCACGCGTCAGAGTCAAGAGGAAATTACGGTGAGTCAATGCGGTTAGAATCGCTCAACGTGAAAACGTTTGGAAAACCATCGAGATAGTAACGTTTTTTTTTTTTTTTTTCATTTTTTTCGCGTGGAAGCTTTCGCGTTATCTCGCTGCACACAAAATATTCGCGATGCCTGTTTCAACGGCTTATCATCGACCTCGCCATCGATCGAGCCACGTATTCGCTTTGTTCTTATTTCTCCAATATCACAAAATTTTCACGCATTCGTCGAGTTCTGGATAATCAAAAACGAAGAGCTCGAGAAAATCAACGAAAATGCGGTATTTAAAAAAGAAAAATAATTTTTAAAAAATAAATAATAACGCAAAAGATTCAGGAAGAGAATCAAAAATTTAATAGAAAAATTGAAAATCAATTCGGTGGGAAATAGAATTTTTTTTCTTAATTATTGTGATAGTTTTTTAATTTGATAATTTATTGTAGTTTCTAATTTTATGATAGCTTAGGGAAAATTGTAATTTTTTAAATATTATATTATATTGTATGTTTACTACTTTTATTTATCTATTTTCTTTTAGTTTTATTAGTTGACTCGTTTTGATTTTTTTTTGGGCAAAAATATAGATTTTAATTATCGATGATAATATTAATGTCGTAGCTTATTCGTGATTCGTCTTTGTTGATAAAGAAATAAAAAACTTTCGTCGAATTTCGTCCGACATCGATACTCATCTAATTAAGAAGTCAATAATAATTTAAAAATAGAACGGAATCGATCGCTCGCTGACGTAGCTGATTTTATCGTGAGTTAACTGCACTTCTGACGTACGAGTTTTATCGATCGTTCTGTGATATCATGATATATATACTACATGCACACGTCCACACATACAAAATGACATACAGTCCACAATCACGTAAGTCGAGATCTGTCTCTTCCCCCTCCCTTCGAACCATGCTTCCCGAACTGCGCTCCGATTGGATAAACCTCGTGCAAATATCGTGATCGAAAAGAACTCAACCAAACATAACTCCAGTCAACTCGAGGCGTTCGGAAACTCCGAATTCACCCAATCCGCGATGTTCAAAAACACGTTTCGAGTCAACGTTCGAGTAAACTACTTCCACCTACGTCGCGGAGGTACGTAAAAGTTACTCGACACGCGCGATCACGCGACTTCTCGAAATACGTCTTCGTATCAAAAGCTGTTCACAAAAAAAACGAATCAACGAAAAATAACGTTCTTGGTTTTGCGACGCGACTGCAACATAGTTCAACGACTGCAACGGATTATCAGCCGCGTATGTGCGTTTCGATACGGATTCAACGTGACCGCCATATTTTCTCTCGTTCTATATGCTCGATGGGAGAACGGACGTGTTTAACTCGTGATACTTAAACTTTCGTCGTTCGTAAAATACGCTGACTCGAGAGTCAACCTTGCTCAATCCTTGCTCTACCAGGGTTGAAATTTCAAAACGCAACCCAGAGTTCGCGGAAGATGCGAGGGGAAAATAATGGGGGTCGCGAGTTTGATTGGGGAAGAATAACGTGGGAATGTCCCCACCGTGCCCCTATTGGACGATAATGACCAATAGGGGAATCCCAGGAGGGAAATTTGGGCCTGGAGAAGGTCCAGTAGGCTGCTAGCTAGACATGGAGTCGGGGATTTGACTTGACTTATTCGGTCGTGACTAATTGGATTTGCTCTTGAGATCCTAACTTCGTCATGCAATATTAATTCATATTTCTCTCTTATTCATTGAGTCTCCCCCCCTCCCCCTCCTCCCCCGCCCCCGCACGCGTGGTTCGGAAATATTTCTCACATCATCGCGACCGCCATTTTTTTTTGCCACGCGCGTACTTGAATTTTTAATCTCGTGACTCACGGAAAAAAAAACGCCGGATTAAAATTTGAACCGACGATTCAATGATTGATCCTATATGATTGCGATCACGATTTCTATTTCTTGATTAATCGAGATTTTGATTGTTCGCGCTTGAAAGTTCTAAACACAATGACTGACACAATGGCGACAATTTAAAACAAATGAAAAAATGAGAACGATTGATCAACGATAAATTTATATTCTTTTGCGAATAGAAATGAGTAATTAATGTTTTAAAGTTTAAACATTTATTTGAATGATTGAATTTGGATTTTATTGAGGTCTTACTGGATGGATATTTAAAAATCGCCGAAAATCTTGAAAATTTGAGGAATGATTATTGTTCTTGATGGAATAATAATCCATGAATTATTTCATAATTTTTTACTACATAATTTAGTAGTTATAAATTTATGAATTTAACACGATCGCTTATGGGAAAACATCTTTTGCAGACGTTAATGGTTGCAAAACGAATGGAACTAAATCGTCGTAAATTCTGAAAAAATTATATCATAAAGATTTAGGATCGACAGATTGATTATGCTTAGTTTTAAATTAATCGACTGAGTAATTGTCGAGAAATTAATTAAAGTAATGAGGTGTACCGTCTGAATCAGTTGAAAAAGTTGTACTGTCACTGACTAAACGTCAGTCAACCACACGCCAATATCGTCGAATTCGACTCAAATTATTATTAAAAGTCGTAAATTAACATTTCCAAGTGTTAATTCATTATTAGTCTACCTATTTGAAAGGCTAAACATGTACGACATGATCTGAACTAAAAATTTCCACGATCGATCCAATAAGACGTCAAAATCTTCCACAATCAATCAATTATTCACCGTTCGATCGACAAATACAACTTATTTTATTTATTATTCCAAAAAAAATTCCTCAAATAAAATTCCTCCAAATAAAATTTTCCAAAAACAAATCCGGCCAAAAAAAAAAATTTTAAAAATCAAAAAAAAAAAAAAAAAAAAAACATCAAACAAGAATCCAAGATTAAAAAAAACTCACCTTCAACGTAACGTAATAAAATCCGTCCACAATCCCTCAAAACGTTCTCCAGAGGGTCAAAACACGTGTCTCCAATTCCCTTACGTCAAAAAATTTGACACTCCGGCTGTCATCGATCTTCAAACCCAAAAATCTCCTCGCGCGCAGACTCCTTAGATCCCGAAATGTCAGTTTTAAAAAAAAATCCCGCGCAAATTTTATCAACGCAAACACTCCCGAATTATCACTCGATATCGACGAAGAAATTTAAATTGCTCCGACTTCGAACCTCGTTGAAGTCTCGAAAATTTTATTAACCAGCTCCTGGCGGATGCGTAAATGAATCCAAGACGAGTGAACACAAACGACTGCTCTCGGTTCGTTTCGTGAAAGCTCGATATCGCGTCAACCCCCGAACGAAGAGAAAATTGTTTTTCGTGGGCTCGTTTCCGTCACTGGCGCCTGGTTTTGCCCCTCTTTTCGTCATTCGAGCCGTACATTCGTTCGGGATAGGCCCCCTTAAGACTCACGACAACCAGAAAAACCTTTTGACAACGAGTCACGAGGCTCTCAAACATCGGGGAAATACCTAACAATAAAGGTCCCGGTCTGTACACATGCGGGATTTACAAATTTTCCCCATGAGCTTTTCTCCACGTTTTCTCGTGGCTCGCGCGATCCCACGACCGCAACCGGTGGTCTACACGGGTACTTTCGTTCCTCCTTACGTTGGTCTTCACCCATACGGGTTACGACTTTACGTACGCTCGGAAAAGACGTCGAAATTTAATTGCAAAACGAAATATAAACGATGTTGGATGAGAAACGAAGGAGAAGAAGGGGGTTTTTTTTTTTGATTTTTTTTTTTTGACCGAGTTGAGATGATTTTATGGGAATGGGATGGACGGTATCAGTTGCAACGTATATTGAGGTAATTGTGGGAATTTTTTTATTACAAGATTTTGAATTTTGGGGGAACTATTGGGGTTTTTTTGGAAGAAGTGTTTTTTTTTTTTGAAGATCGGTTGAGAGCGTGATAACACTGCGACGGCTGATCCGACATGGAAAAGCTGAAGAGATTTTGTTGAGGTGATGTTGAAGGCGGTTCGTGAACGAGGGGCTTAGCGAAATTTTGATTTTTGAGGTAATGTAGATTTTTTTTTGAAAGATCGATTTTTGAGATTTAAAAAATTAGATTTTTCACTTCAAGATTATTGTAGTAATTAAAATTTTGATATATTCTTCACTTACGAACTGCATTTGAGATTATACTAACGAAATCTCTTTGATTTTTTCATTTAAAATGAGTCGTTCCAGAGATATCATTTTTACCTCGGGATCTCAAAAGAAAAAAAAAATGTTTTAGAAAAACGTTTATAGTTTCCCCAAAATAAAAAATTTATCCATGAAAAAATTCATACAAGTACTCCAATATATGTTGTAATTGATACCGTCCAGTCTATTTCAATAAAATTACGTTGACAAGGCTAAAAAAAATCATGAAAATCCCTCGATTTTCGGGCGAACTGCTAACCCCTTAATAGCCGAGATAGAAAGGAAAAAAAAAAGGTTTTTAGGGGATTTTAGCTTTTACAGGATTTTAAAATGTTATCGTTGTCTCGGGGTTGATGATGTTTGCGAGTCTATCGAGCGACAAGATCGATGAGATACGACTGTGTTGACTCAAAGTCTAATCGCTCGGTTGACCAGTCGAAGAGTCAGCAATTATCTGGACGAGGGATCGGGGAGAGCCCGGAATCTCGGATGGGGAATTTTTCAACGTTATGACCGACACGCCTTCGTTTTGGAAAAACAATCGTCGAAGAGTTTAGGACCGAAGACGATAGAAAAGGAAAGTTTTCATCGTTATCTGACCAACAAACTCAAGTTTTGATAGAATTCGATGATTTTTTGTTTGTTTTCAATTATTTTTTTTTTATCGCCGACTTGATTACGATGGCGACGTTGAGATATCTCAACTATCTGAGAAGAAAGGTTGGAAAGTACGTAATTTAAGAGTAATCGAGTTATTCGTTTTTTTTTGTTATCATTTTTCCATTTTTTTTTCTTCAAAGTCGATAATTTTTTTTCGCTTATTTTTTTCCCAAAGAATTTAATTTTTTTTAAACTTATTTAAATTTTTTTTATAATCATTTTTACAATTTTTTTTTTTAAGTTGATTATTCTTTCGTCGCTTATTTTTTTTTCCAAAGTTAATAATTTTTTTTTGCTTATTTTTTTTTATTTTTTCGGAAAAATAATAATTTTTTTTAGCTTGCTTTTTTTAAAAACTTATTTTAAAATTTATTTAAAAACTTAATAGATTTTTTTTTTTATGTAGAAAAATATGTATGATGATATTTGATCGAACGTGGACGATAATTGATGCAACTCGTCCGGATTCGTGGTCTCGATCGGTATTTGAGATGCAGCGTTTTTTTTTCCGATTCGTTAATTTCGAAAGAAAATCATGTCACCAAAGTTTCGCGTTAAGATTTCACGTGTTCGAGGATTCCTTGTCTAACGAGAGTTTCGCACTGCGCTCGTGGCAACAAGTGATGAGTGTTCTTTTTCAAATTAACGATCTGGCCATTATCCAACTCCAATTTGCCGTAATCTACGAGACATCTCACCTAAAACCATAAGAACCCACAGATTTTTATTTATTCTTATTTTTTTCATTTTTTTATTCTGTTAATTTCGATACAATTTTTTCCTCATATCTTTACATATTTAAATTGTGTCATTTTTCAATCTTTCAAATTTTCTATTTCATTTTTTTATTGTTTAAAAATGAACAGCAATTATAATTATTTTTTTTTAACTATCTTATGTATAATAAAAATTATTTAAAAATTTTATCGAATTTTAATATCCTATTATTTTTCAATTTCCCATTTTCTATCTCATTTTTTAATATTTTTTATTTAAAAAAAAAATTATTATCATTATTTTCTAGTCAAATTTTTAAATTTCATAATCGTATAATTTTTTTATTTTATTTCTATATTATTTTTAATGGTTTTGCCATGAAAAATTTTGTATTCGATTGAGAAAATGTATTCTAATTACCTCGATGAAGAGTGATTTTGGGGGTAAAATGTCCATCGTGAGATTCAAACCTTCATTGTCGCCGATGGATCTCATGTAAGTGGCCAACGATTTGCTGTAAGACTGAAACCATTGAACTTCCGGGGGCAATAGATTGGCGTTAACTTCCGGAGGCAAGATACTTCCGAATTCCCATCTTATCTGTCGCAACCTACGCATGCGATTGTGAAGATAAGCGAGGAGACAGCGCTTGTTACGATTCAGAACGGTGTGCCTGAACTGCACCGACAAATAGAACGAAGATTCGCCGGCCATCATGCTCTGCCTGCGAGACAGTCCCGATTATGATTAATCCGTCTCCTACGGCGGAATTCGAACTCTCGTACTTCCAAAATCAAAGATCAAACATGAGTCATGCCTTTGTAAATAGAAATTCATTTGAAAAATTAATCGTACTGATTCTCAATTAATTATTAATCCGAAAATAATAAAAATATGAATATTAATTGAGGTACAGATCTAATTTGCAGGCACGGATGATATATTGAATTATTTTCCTTTATGAAATTTATAATTTTCTATTTTTTATAACTTTTCTTTTCAATTCATTTTGCAGTATTTGCAATTCGTAAAATCACAAATCTCATTTTATTATTGTCATTATTTACTATTGTAAATTTTGATAAATTGCAATCAACTAAAATTGAATCGTTTATAAATCATTCAATTTACTCTTAATTATTTTCCATTATTTACAAGCACCAATTTGCAGGCTCGAATAGTATATTAAATTATTGTCCTTTATAACGGATATCATTTTGTAATTTTACAATTTTAGTTTTCAATCAACTTTCAATTATTTTCAATGATCAGCCATATTTTAAATTAGAATTAAAATTTCGATGAATCACAATTAATTCAATTCATTTCTAATTATTTACAGTCACTAATTTGCAGGCACGAATGATATATCAAATTATTTTTCCTTAAAACATTTATCTCTTGTATTTTCATAATTTAGATCGATATATCTCATCGCAGCCAAAGAAAAATTCTAAATAAATCAAACCTGCAGCGGAAAACGCAAACAATTTTTTTCCATCACCTTTGACAAATAATTTCTGAGCATCTTTGATACAAATTTAAAAAAATCTTCCCAAAACAATTTCTCATTTTCTTTCGTCATTTTTCAAATAATTTCATGAAGGTCGTAAACAATGAAAACATTTTTTTTTTTTAATACTTACGCATCGGCAGCATTGGCTGTGTAAAGTCCGTGCATCTCTTCCAAAACTTGGCGAACAACCGGATCCTAAGACGAGAACAATATATCGGACAACAACGTGCTATGAGAATCGAAATTGTCCAAATGTCCGAAAGAGAGGTTAGGTTCGAAATCGAATGTACTCACGTTAAAGGGACGAATGTCGTCGGACATTTCAAGCTCGGCGATGAGCTTGAACGCTTCTCTGCCGAACATTTCAGTATATGTTCATAAACAAAAATACAATAACAAAGAAATTATCGGAAAGAGATAATTGATAAAAATCCAGTGATATCGGGAAATTATTCAGTAACTCAGTTACGCGCCTTTTCGAATTGTTTACGATTAATCAGAGTCATCTTTCGTGAAGATGTTGAAAACATGATCAAACTTAGTCGTTATTTTGGGCGGTAAAATTGTGAACTGGAATGAGAAAGGCGGGCATTATTTATTTATAATTTATTATGTATTTATTATATATTTAATAATATTGTATTACATTATATTTATATATATTTAATTATATATATATTATATATTGTGATTTATTATATATTCGGCATGATCCTAGTCTCCCTGGCGTAGTCTCCTTTAGTCCTTCTTTACCGACCGAGTTTTACTAAGTCCCCATGGTGGATTCCCAAGCAGACCTCTCCTGAGCCGAGAATTTTCAATACATCAATGAACAGCCCGTAAACGTTTCTAATTACGTTATCTCCTTTTTCTCTGGCATTGATAATATGCCATGATAATACGTTTTTTATTTTACAAAATTTAAATGCTCGCAAATTCTGGTAAATGATAATGTAAAATAAACCTAAACGATAATGTGAAAAATTATAATAATTGAAGTAACGTCTTATCGGTTGTCGTTGCTCGTACGCGATATTAATATGCTGTTTACCGGTTAGGTGTAATAAGTCTGTAGTAGATATGAGATATCATCCAAATTGTGTTTCCTACACGTTCAGGTAAGTCTTTAGTTTCTGAGATAATTCCTGTCATTTTGGTCAACCAGTTGAAAAAGACAGTTGAGTCAACGTAAAAATTCAACGGTTGAATTTGAACAGCTTCTCAACTGTTCATCTTCGAAAGTCAATCATCCTGCGTTGAAACAATCGAATCAACAATTGAATCCAACCATTCGGATTCTTTTTGACGGTTGACTTTATAGTTTCTAAAGCTGTCCAGATTCAACCGTTGATATTTTCAGTTGACTTTGCAGTTGTCAAAATTCTTAGGGATATCAGAGCAAACTTCCTTTCAAAATCGTGCAAACTTCGGGCTGTTAATTATGTATTAAAACTTCGGATTAAAAGCCAAAGGTTGAGAAATGCTGGTAGGACCAGCGCAGAGCTCTGCTCGACAATCCACCATGGGGATCTCGCAAAACTCGGTCGGTAAAAACGGATTAAACGAAACTTTCCGTCAACGAGACCGAAACCATGCCCATTTGTTTACTTCGCACGTGCGGAGGTCACTCTTTCTTATCGACCGAGTATTCACACACGCTTCATATATCTATACATATGCACGCATACAAACTCACCGACTACTTTATCACCCGGTACGTAACGTAATTCCGAGATTTTCGAGCCTTTGTGTACAAGCCACAAGACTCGATTCAACGCAATCTATTCTCCGGTTACACGAACGTAATATCTTTTTCTTCATTTTTTGTCGGCACAAGACAAAACCAACGCAATCACGTTTTGACGAGAATTCTGCGGCCAATCGATCAATTTCGTTTACGAAAAATTTGGACAACGCGAAAACGTTGAATCTAGGTTCGTTGAGTATCGTGAAAATCGTTATTTCATTTGATTTGTGTTTTTTTCTTTTTTTCTTATTCGTTGATTTTAATGACGTTGATATCGAACCATGCGCGTGGTTTTGTAAAAATATCAAATTACATTGAAACAACGCCGGCTAACCTAACATTGCAGTCGTTGGATTGTAATCGACGGTTTATCGTAATTTTCGTTGTTTGGTTTTAGTCACGACTGAATCTAGACAGTATTTTTTTGGTTTTTAAGTTTGAATAGATTTTGGAATTTTTGTGAGTTCATTTTTGAGGCTGCGTCTTTTTAAAAATTCAAGTCGATATATCATTATTGTTATTGTCAGGGTTGTTATTATTTTTTTTGTCAGGATGACGGACAATTGGGACAGCGACGGCGATTCCGGCAATCGGCCGATAGTGTCTCAGCAATTTATCAATAGAGACAGAACTCGCAATTCGGGAAACAACCAGTCGAGAGGCCAAAGAGACGGAGATAGAAACGGTTATCAGAAAAATTGGGGCGACAATCAGAGGGGCCACAATCGAGGCGGCGGCGGCGGCTCCAGAGACGGAGGCAGGAGAGGAGACGACAGAAGCGACGACGGAAGATACGACGAGGGAATGGTGATTCAGGTGGAACATTCCAAAGTCGGGAAGCTCATAGGACGAGGAGGATCCAAAATAAAGGAACTGCAGGACAGTAGCGGCGCTCGGATAAATGTAAAGTTTCGCTGTTTTTTTTTTTCCCAAAGTAGTCGAGAATTAAACTTTAATATAGTCGGATATGGTTGAATTATTTTTCGTAAATTGAAATCTTATGACGTATCTGCAGAAAAAAAATTACTTTCAAAGTCGTACCGCAGAGAACTTTTATTTGATTTATTTGTTGTTGATCTTTGCTGTAAAATTTGGATTAGAATTATTGTACTATTTGGTTGTTAATGGGATTTAATTATAGAACGGGAAGTTGAATTTGCAACCAAATAATCGATCGAGCAAAAATGATGGAGCTATAAATTATGAATATCAAATTCTGGAAGAGAAAAGTTTGATTAATTTCGATGATTAAAGATCTTACTGGATGGATGTAAAAAAATCTTGAAATTTTGGGGAATGGTATTATTATTTTATTATTATTTATATATTATATATATTATTATTATTTATATATTATATATAACTCATAATTTTCTTGATTTAGACTCAACCGATAATAATTCATTCGAAACAATTCTTCGTATCAATTTAAATGTACTAATCTCGAAATTCTTCATTTATCTTCATTTAAATTTGAATTTTTATTTCTTTATTTTTTTTAATTTCATTTTCGACGATTCGACAGATCGACAAATCGTCGAGCAATCCAATGGCGGCGGTGACGCTTGTGGGTTCCGAGGACGCGCAGAGACGAGCCAAGGAATTGATCGACGAATTGATGAACGACGACAGACAGTACGCCGAGCAGCGTAGCAAGCAAGGAAGATTCGATCAGCCGCAACAGGACGATTATCAGCCGCAATATTCGTCGCAGTTCGATTCGGTTCAAGGATCGTCGGACAATCATTGGCAAAACGATTGCAACGACGGTAATCAGAGCGGGCAGAACGAGGATTTGATTATTGAAGTCGATTACAACAAAGTCGGTAAACTCATCGGCAGAGGCGGTTGTAAAATAAAAGAATTGCAGGACAGCAGCGGCGCAAGAATTAACGTGAGTCGTTTGATTTTTTCTTTGCTCTATTTTTTTTAAATTTTTATTCTTATTTTTATTCTTTTTTTTAAATTATTATTTTTATTCTTATTTTTAATTATTATTTTTATTTTTATTCTTATTTTTGTTCTTATTTTTATTTTTATTCTTTTTTTTAATTCTTTTTTTAAATTATTATTTTTATTCTTATTTTTATTTTTTATTTATTTATTTAGGTTATTTCCTAACAATATAATGATTAATTAGAAATGAAACATTTGAATAAGCTGTTTCGATCTTCCATCAATTTTTTTATGACCATCTTTTGAGTATTTGAGTATTTGTTTAATGTACAGAAATTAAAAATAATTTAATTTATTGAAACTGAATTTTAAACAAATTAAAATTAAATTTAAAACAATAGGAATTCACTTTGAAACAATTGAAATAAAATAAAAAATGATGAAACTTCAATGAGAAATAATAGAAATTAAATTAATCTGAATTAAAATGAAAACAATTAAAACTGGCTCAAAAATACTTGAAATGGAGAGCAATGAAAATAATAAGAATAATAAAAATTACCCTAAAATAATACATATACAAAAAATAGAGATTCAATAAAAAATTGAAATTTAATTGAAAACAATAGAAATCAAATTTGAAATAATTGAAATCTTGATTTTAAAAAATAATAATTTTAGATCGACAAAAGTTCGGGCAGTGGAACGGCTTCGGTGACTCTGGTGGGTTCCGGCGACGCTCAACAAAAGGCGAAAGAGCTAATCGACGAATTGATGAACGAGGACAGACAATTCGGCGATCAACGAAATTACAAACAAGGAGGTTTCGATCAGCAGAATCATTATCAGAATCAGCAACAGCAGTCTTACAACGTCGAAGAATCGAACGAATGGGGGCATCACGACGATGGTGGCGGAAGAAACGACGACGGTAATGAGGACGAGCTCGTTATCCAAGTCGATCAATCCAAATTGGGCAAACTCATCGGACGAAGCGGTTGCAAAATCAAAGAACTTCAGGACAACAGCGGCGCTCGTATCAACGTAAGTTTTCCGTTATGGTTTCGTTCTTCGACGATAATTTTGGTTCGATTGATAATTTCACAAAAATAATTCAATAATTCAATAATTCAATAATTCAATAATTCAATAATTCAATAATTCAATAATTCAATAATTCAATAATTCAATAATTCAATAATTCAATAATTCAATAATTCAATAATTCAATAATTCAATAATTCAATAATTCAATAATTCAATAATTCAATAATTCGATAATTCGATAATTCGATAATTCGATAATTCGATAATTCGATAATTCGATAATTCAATAATTCAATAATTCAATAATTCAATAATTCAATAATTCAATAATTCAATAATTCAATAATTCAATAATTCAATAATTCAATAATTCAATAATTCAATAATTCAATAATTCAATAATTCAATAATTCAATAATTCAATAATTCAATAATTCAATAATTCAATAATTCAATAATTCAATAATTCAATAATTCAATAATTCAATAATTCAATAATTCAATAATTCAATAATTCAATAATTCAATAATTCAATAATTCAATAATTCAATAATTCAATAATTCAATAATTCAATAATTCAATAATTTAATAATTTAATAATTCAATAATTCAATAATTCAATAAATCGATAAATAATTAAATAAATAAATCGATAATTTAATAAATCGATAATTCAATAATGCAATAAATCGATAAATAATTAAATGAATAAATCGATAATTCAATAAATCGATTATTCAATAATTCAATAATGCAATAATGCACTATTTCAATAATTCAATGATTCAATGATTCAATGATTCAATGATTCAATAATTTCATAATTCCATAATTCAATAATTCGATAAATCAATAATTCAATAGTTTAATAATTCAATAATACAACAATTCAATATCTCAACCAAAACGCGATGAAAATTTTCCAGATCGACAAATCTTCCAGAAACGGTCCAGCCTCGGTGACCCTCGTCGGCTCCTCCGAGTCCCAACAACGTGCCAAAGAAATGATCGACGAGCTTCTAAACGACGATCGCCAATTCACCTCCCAATCCAATCACGAAACCCGCGATCACGATCCCCCGCCCCGCAACAATCCCCAAACCCCGCAATCCTTCAACCACGAATCTCCGCCCATCCAAGAATTCACGGAAATTGATTGGCAAAAAGCCAACGAGGAACACGAAAGATTTCAACGCGAAAGATGGTTGAATCTTCCTCCGTTGAAAAAAAATTTCTACGACGAAGATCCGGAAGTCGCGTCGATGTCTCCCGATCGCGTGGCACGAATAAGAAGATCCAACAACAACATAGAATGCCGCCGAGTTTTCGAAACCGAAGACGAAAGCAACGAAAACGATTCGAAAGTTCCAAATCCCGTTGAAACTTTTGAACAAGCTTTTCACAATTATCCGGATATTTTGACGGAAATACGCAAACAAGGATTCGAAAAACCAAGTCCTATTCAGTGCCAAGCTTGGCCAATTTTGTTGAGCGGTCGAGATCTCATCGGCATCGCGCAAACTGGCACCGGAAAAACTTTGGCATTTTTATTACCCGCTTTGATACACATCGACGGACAACCGATTCCCAGGGAAAAACGCGGTGGTGCGAACGTTCTCGTCATGGCACCGACTCGAGAATTGGCTTTGCAAATCGAAAAAGAAGTTTCCAAATATACTTATCGGGGTATTAAAGCCGTTTGCGTTTACGGGGGTGGCAGCAGGGAAGAACAGATGAATACTTGCAACAGAGGCGTGCAAATTGTGATCGCAACGCCTGGAAGGTTGAACGATCTCGTGCAAACGGGAATTTTGGATGTTAAATCCGTGACTTATTTAGTTTTGGACGAGGCCGATCGCATGTTGGATATGGGATTCGAACCGCAGATCAGGAAGACTCTTCTGGATGTCAGACCTGATCGCCAAACGGTCATGACTAGGTAATGCATTTTTTTTTGGAGAGAGAGAGTGCATTGGAACCGAGATTTTACGGTGGTTTTTGAATTTTAACAATTGGACGAAGTTTTTTCGTCAGAGACTTTATTGAAATTGCTGATATTTTTGATCATGAAAGGGAAATGGGGATAGTTTTTCTTTTTTTGATTAATTTTTTTAATAAATCGAATTATTGCGAGATTTACATGGGTATGATGATAATTTTTTATGTTTAAAGAAGTGAGAAATGAGATGTATTCTGGGAATTAATCTATATTTCGATTATTTTCGATAGAAAATCGATTTTTTTTGGTTTTTTATGGAAATATGATAATTTTATTTATTTTTTTCATTTTTTAAATGTAATTTTTTAGCGCGACGTGGCCTCAAGGAGTTCGACGATTGGCTCAGTCGTACATGAAAGATCCTATACAAGTTTTCGTGGGTTCGCTGGATCTCGCGGCTGTGCATTCCGTACGTCAGACGATAACTCTGATCGACGACGAGGAGAAAACGCCGAGGGTAAAACAACATTTTTTGAATTTTTTTACCGAATACCGAACATCCTCGAGTATCGTTTTGATATAGTGTGATCAGCCATTTCTCTTGCACATAATTGCTTCGACCAAAATTTTCTAATTATCAAAAAATAAATCAATGGATCGATAAATAAATAAATGAATAAATCAATAAATCGATAATTTAATAATTCGATAATTCAATAAGTCAATGATTCAATAATTCAATAATTCAATAATTCAATAATTCAATAATTCAATAATTCAATAATTCAATAATTCAATAATTCAATAATTCAATAATTCAATAATTCAATAATTCAATAATTCAATAATTCAATAATTCAATAATTCAATAATTCAATAATTCAATAATTCAATAATTCAATAATTCAATAATTCAATAATTCAATAATTCAATAATTCAATAATTCAATAATTCAATAATTCAATAATTCAATAATTCAATAATTCAATAATTCAATAATTCAATAATTCAATAATTCAATAATTCAATAATTCAATAATTCAATAATTCAATAATTCAATAATTCAATAATTCAATAATTCAATAATTCAATAATTCAATAATTCAATAATTCAATAATTCAATAATTCAATAATTCAATAATTCAATAATTCAATAATTCAATAATTCAATAATTCAATAATTCAATAATTCAATAATTCAATAATTCGATAATTCGATAATTCGATAATTCGATAATTCGATAATTCGATAATTCGATAATTCGATAATTCGATAATTCGATAATTCGATAATTCGATAATTCGATAATTCGATAATTCAATGATTCAATGATTCAATGATTCAATGATTCAATGATTCAATGATTCAATGATTCAATGATTCAATGATTCAATGATTCAATGATTCAATGATTCAACAATTCAACAACTCAACAACATTTCCTCTTACCGTTGCAGCTGTACGAATTCTTCCGTAACATGGGCGAAACGGACAAGGTAATCGTTTTCTTCGGCAAGAAGAGCCGGGTCGACGATTTGGCGAGCGAATTGGCGATGCAAAACGTGATATGCCAGAGCATACACGGCGGTCGCGATCAGATAGATCGCGAACAAGCTTTGGAGGACATTAAAAACGGTTCGGTGAGAATTCTTCTCGCCACCGACGTGGCCAGTCGAGGAATCGACATCGAGGACATTACCCACGTGTTCAATTACGATTTTCCGCGTGATATCGAGGAATACGTTCATCGTGTTGGACGTACGGGTCGTGCTGGACGCACCGGGGAGAGCATAAGTTTGATGACTCGTCAGGATTGGTCGCACGCGAAAAAATTGATCGAAATATTGGAAGAAGCCGATCAAGAGATTCCGGAAGGTTTGCACAAAATGTCGCAACGTTACGACGCGATGAAGAAAAAACGGGAGGAGGAAAAAGATCGTGAACGCATGGATTGCGGAGGAAACGGTGGTGGCGGACGCGATCGTTATGGCGGGGGCGGTCGCGATCGCTACGGGGGAGGAGGAGGAGGAGGAGGAGGAGGAGGACGCGGTGGTGGTCGTCGTGGTGGAAATCGATGGTAAAACCGTGATTTCTTTCAATCCGCGACGTCGAGAAAAAAAATATATATTCAAATGTGTTCGAAAACGAAAATGAAAAGGGAAAAAAAAATATATATATTTGACACGACCGCAAAATTTATCTTTGCTTCGTTCGAGCTCGTTCATGATCTGTCCGCAAGTTCCTCCAAGGCTGTGCCAAACCCGGAAGTAGATTTATCAACGCGTTAAGCGATAGACGAGTTAATGTCGTTATCGATAATTTTGTTTAAACGCGGAAAAAATAACGTTTTTTTTTTTTAACGTATTTGAATGGTTAAAAAGTTAACTTTTTTTTTTGCTTCGTTTATGGAACGAGAATATTGTTTTTTTGGTTCTATTTTTGTTTATTATTGACGGAGTTTATCGTTGGATTGTGTTTGAGACGATTTTGTATCATTTTTTTTATTTTTTAAGCGATCGTACGAAATTGTGAGACTTTGTTTAAGCTCGGACCTTTTTTTTTTTTTTTTTTTTGACGTCCGTAAGAATTAAAAGTCGAGTTTGCAAGACGTAGAAAAAATGTAAGACTGCGTTTTAAGTTTGATTTGATTATTTTTTTTTTTCGTCGTTATTTTACACGATTGCGAAGTGCGAGATTGACGATCGTTGGAAAAATAGCGTTTTTTACTGTGGATTTGAAGTTAAAACCGTCCAGAATTAAAATTCAAAGACTGTTCTACGGTTAATACATTTTTTTCCAGTTATTTTTTTCTTTCTAGCGTTTTTTCTTTCTTTTTTTTTTTAAATCCGATAAATCCCGAACCTGCGAAATTAAGATTGTTCGATCGATGTAGATATTCGGGCAAGAGAACGTCTCTTCAAACTTCGTCGTTATGTTGATGGGATGGAAAACAAAAATGCGCGTATGAAGAATAAATATATATTTTTCACACGGAATTGCGTCTTTTTTTTTCTCCTATAATTATTTAAAACAAAGAAAAAAAAGGTTTGTTTATTTTAAACCTATCGTATATTACTATACAGAGTCGGCGGTAAAATCATCGTTTTCGAGCGTCGATTTTAAAAGTTCTTCACAGAAAAACGAGAAAAAGTAAAAAAAAAGTTTAATTTTCAAATGATTTTTTTTTTCAACGACGCTCGAATTTCGATTCTTCTCTTTTTTTCATTTTTTCTTTTTATTTTGATATTTTTCTCTTTCATTTTGGCTTTGGTGGAAAGCTCGGGATTTCGATAAAATGATTATCGCGAGAGTTTAGTCGCCGATCGGCGTAAAATCAACGAAATAAATAACCAACGTTTGTTCATAGATTAAAAATAGAATAAAATATAAAAAAAAAAGGATAAATGGATGATTTTAAAAAATCGAACGATATCGATCGAATGATTTTGGGGAGAAAGAAATTTGTACGTTATCGAGGAATTTAAAATAAAGAAAAAGGAGGGAGGAAAGAGCGAGAAGAAATTTTTTTCAAGTGTAAACTTTGAAGCTTCGCGTTTTGGTGTACTTTTCGGCAAAGATCTTTCCACTGGGGGTCGGCATGGAGAAGGCGATGTCGTCTATCGTCATTATATAACCGAAGAAATACGTCGCTCTGAAAAAAAAAAGAAGCACAGAAAAAACTAATTAGGATATCGTCAAAAATTCATTTGAATTAACGAAGTTACTTCGGTGAGTCAATTAACAAACAAAAAATTATGAAAATTTGACAGAGATGTCGAAATATTTACAAAAATGACTCAGTTAAATTTGTTCTAGTCACAATTACCTGACTGTGTCCAAAAGTTTCGTGGCTATGTGCTGCCTTCGATGGCTCATTGCTGTCCATATGACGTTCACTCCGCACTTGGCCGGCGTTTCTTCGTCCGAACAACAATCCAAATCCAAAAGCTCCGGAATCATTCGATGTGCGGTTTTTATGCTTTCCGCTATCATCACTCCGATTATCGTTTTGTTCCTCACGTAGAAATATATCTGTCGATAAATAATTCGTTTCTTCAAAAATTTTTAATGATACTGTAGGAAATTTGTGGAGCTTTTTTTTTTCTAATTTATTCAGTTTTTACGGATTATATGGAAGCGATTAGTTGACGATTCAGTTTTACGAAAATTTGAGGGTTTAATTGAGTTGAGAAAAAATTTGATCAATTAATTTTTATTATTATTCGAATAATTTAATCATTTAATTATTCAATAATTTATTAATTCGATAAGCTAATAATCTAATTATTTAATAATTCAACGATTCAATTATCTAAACATTCAATAATTCACTAATTTAATAATCCAACAATTTAATGACCTAATAATTTGATGATTCAATAATTTATCAATTCAACAAGCTAATAATCTAATAATTTAATAATTCAACAATCTAATAATCTAATAATCCAATAATTCACTAATTTAATTATTCAACAATTTATTAATTCAATAAGCTAATAATCTAATTATTTAATAATTCAACAATCTAATAATCTAATAATTCAATAATTCACTGATTTAATGATTCAACAATTTATTAATTCAACAAGCTAATAATCTAATTATTTATTAATTCAACAATCTAATAATCTAATAATTCAATAATTCACTGATTCAATGATTCAATGATTCAACAATTTAATGGTCTAATAATGCAATAATTCACTAATTTCATAAATTAATAGTTCAATAATTTAACGATTCCAATAACTTATTAATTTACTAATTCAACGCCTTGATTTAGTGATTCGGAGAATCAATAATTTTATCATTCAATGAACCAATGATTCAATAATGTAATAATTTAAAGTTCGATAAATTAATTAATTAAATTTAAAAAATTTTAAGTTTTTTTTGAGTTCGAAGAATTAAAAAAATTTTCATAGATATAGAAATAAACGCACCGTTTTATCAAGATAGCTCGATAGTTCCATGTCCGCCAGGCCGAGATCTCGATCGACAACAGCCAAAACTTCTTCGACTTTTTTCCAGCACGGTTTAGAATCTTTCGATTCGATGGCGATTATTCGACTGTTCGTCAATGGATCGGTCATAACAACGCGTTCTGCTTTGTAACCCTTAAGATGAGAAAAAAAAAAAACAAAGCAAATATTTTAGTTAATGTATTTTTTTTTCTTTGTCAAAATTGTGGGAATAATCGTTTAATAAAATCGTTTGCTTACATTGAATCTGAGGGTTTTGTAGCTGTTGTGATAATTCAGATGAGCGTTTTCGTCCTCGGGATCGCCTAGCTGATAAACGATTCCGCATTCGTGACAAACGCTCGCGCCGAATCGTTTCTGGCCGGCATCGATCTGATATTGATCTTCGGCGCCTCCGCAACCGTCCTTCGTAGACGTTTGCCAAGTTCGCTTGATACCACGAGGACCTTTCTTGTCCGTCGTTTCCCTGAAAATATGCAAGAATTCATTGAAATTTCGAGAACCAACGAGAATATCACAAAAATACGAAATTAATTCTAATTCCGGTGAGAATAATTTTTCATCGATGAATTTACAACAACAAAAGAACTAAATGGGAATTAAATACAATAATTATCATTCGAAGTTTTGAACGTAAAAATATTTCTCGATAGAATTGGAAGAATAAATAAATAAAATAATTTTCCTACAAAATCGGAAAGTTAATAAAAAAAAAAATCCGAAATTAATTCGAATTCCTTCGAAAAAGAATTTTCCGTCAAAGAATTTGCAAAAAAAAAAAATAAAATGGGAATTAAATACAATAATTATCATTCGAAGTTTCGATAATGAAAATATTTCTCGATAGACTTGGAAGAATAAATAAATAAAATAATTTTCCTACAAAATCGGGAAGTTAATAAAAACAAAAATTCGAAATTAAGTAAAATTCCATTCAAAATAATTTTTCATCGAAGAATTAACAACAAAAAAATACAAAATAAATATAAAATACGATAATTATCCTTCGAAGTCTCGGACATAAAAATATTTCTCGATAGAATTAAAAAAAAAAAAATAAATAAAATAATTTTCTCATAAAATCGGGAAGTTAATTAAAAACAAAAATCCGAAATAAATTCGAATTCCAATCAAAAAAAAATTCCTCATCAAAGAATTTACAACAAGAAAAAAACAAAATAAGAATGAAATACAATAAACATCATTCCAAGTCTCAATCATAAAAATATTTCTCAATCAAATCAGAAAATAACAAAAAAAAAAACAACATAAAAACATAAAAATTCGAAATAAAATCGAACCCCAATCAAAACAATTCGTCATTAAAGAACTCACCCCAAAAAAAAAAAGCCAAAACAAAAATAAAATACAACAATCATCCCTCAGTCTAAAAAAAAAAAAAAAAAAATTCCTCAACCAAATCCAATCCAAATCCAAAAACAAACCAAAAATAAAACAAAACAAAAACAAAACTTAAAAAAATAATTTTACCACCTCATCTCGAAACAATTCCCAAAACCCATCAACCCGATAAAAAATAAAAACAAAAAAAAAACTTACTGCCCCATTGACGAAGAAAATCCTTTGGCGAACAGAGGAAATAATTTTTGATCAACGACAGAAAAGTTTCCCGAGGTTTCTCCGACGATTTCTTCGGCAGTTTGAATTTCCATTTCCCCGCCGTTGATTCGACCACAACCGAGATCTTCGATGTTCATCGACGAAGTCATGTCGCTAAGAACACTTCCGGGAGACATCAAAACGTTGTCCCTAAAATTCGTCGATCCAACGAATTTATTCGGCGAAGAAACCGTCAAAATTTCCATCGTGTCGTAATCGTCATCCGCCCAATCGTCCTCGAGAACCTTCAAAATACCATCGACGTTCCTCCCAACCAACGAAGTATCGAAATTCGGCTCGTCAACCGTCAAATCCGTCGTGTCGAACGAAATATCCTCCAATCTGGCTCTCTTCCTCCCCGAATTCTTTCCCAATTGACAATTCTTCGCGTTCAAAGCAATTTTACCATCGCAAACGTTCAATTTAATCTTATTGCTAACCGTAACCGTCGTCAAATGATGAGATTGCATCGTTCTATTGGTCTTGAAAAATCTCTTGGTCGGATCGACAATCGGCGACGGTGGTTTGATCATTTTACCTTTCACCAAATTTCCCACAGATTTTAATCTCAAATTTTCGCATTTTTTCTCGTTCTTGCCGAATAAAAAATTCCTCGAACATTTTGACGACGAATTATTGCATTTATTCTCGTTTTTGCCCGACAAAAAATTCGCTGGAGATCGCGAATCAACGGATCGTTCGTTAATTCCATCCTCGACGATTTTATCTTCGATCTTTTCGTCGAATTTCGTTGGTGAATTTTTTTCTTTTTGATTTTTAAAAGCCTCAACTCTCGAAACATGTTTCTTCATTCTCGGTCTTTTAATTCCGTGTCTCACACCCGCGTTCATTTCACCGCGTTTCATCTTTTTCGCGGGTTTTTTGTGATACGTGTGATTGCTCATAAAAACCGGTAAACTGTGACGTTTCTTCGTCGTCTCGTTATCTTTAAAATCTTTAAAATCCATCGGTCCAACCGAACGTCCGCGTTTTTCCGAACTCTTGTAAAAAGATTTTGCGCTCAAAGTTATTTCCTGCGTTAATTTTGGCGAATCATCCTTATTATCGCGAAACAACGAAGCTCTGGCTTTCGGTATCGTCGAATTATCATCGATTTTCGGTATTTTAGCCAACAAAGGCGCGAAATTTTCGTTCGCACGTCTTTTGAGAATATTTTCTTTTCTTTCGGGTGACGAAGTTTCTTCGTTGTCGTGAGGACAAATGGATTTCCGTCGATTTATTCGCGGTACGACGATTTGTTTGAGAACCGTACCCAAAGGAGTTATCAGAGTACGTTCGTGTTTTTGTTCGTTTTTGCGTGGTGTTTCTTCGATTCTTTCGGAATCGTTTAAATCATCTCCGCTGTCTTTTTGCGGTGTTTCCGGAACGATGTCGTCTTCGAAGAGCAGAGCGATTTCACGTTCGGGAGTGCCAATTATTCTCGTGGTAGTTCTTCGAGGCGTTAAGCACACGGAGGATGGAGAATTTTCGCGGATTCGACGTTTGGGAGAAGATCTTGCGGCTTTGGTGGAAATTTTTAGAGCCAGGAAGGGCGAATGGGTTCGGAACGATTTGTTTTTGGACGTCGAAGGGCGCAGACGGTCCCAAGTGCGAGGATTTGGATTTCTGGGAGATCCGTCGGGGGTTCGGTAGGGCGAAGAGTAACGACGTGCCGGAGAACTGTCGCAGTCGCTTTCGCTGCGATCGGTGAGGGCCAGAGGCGACATCGGACCCAGATCGGAGTCGTCGCCCGACATTTCGCTGTTTTGCGTGGTTCGAGCCGGACTGTTGAAGAGATTACGCTTGCTCGAACTGCCGAAGAGGCTGAGCAGACGCTTGGAGGACGAACGAGGAGTGGAGACGGAATCGCCGGCTCCGCTGTCACCCGACAGCATCATTTTTGGGTGTGCGTGGGCGATTCTCTGTTTTTTTTTTTTTTTTGGAGAGAATAATTTTTAGAGAAATTCGTTGAGCGACAGATGTGGATTGTTTGTTTGCGAGAGAAGGGTTTGATTTTTTTTTTTTTTTTATACCGTTGGTTGGTTGTTTAGTGGGGAATATGCGAATGAGGATTTGTTGAGATGGGAGACGATGCTGCGATTGAGAAAATTGTGTAGGGGAAATTGATAAATGAATAATTGTGGGAAGTTGAATGAATTTAATTTTGTTTATTCTTTTTTTTTGGAATGATGATGAATTTTTTTGAATATTTTCGGGTGTTTAGATTCATCCGAATATGAAAAAAGGTTGCAAATTACGGGAACACATAAATTAACGATGGGATCAATTTTTGTGACTGGACATTTTTTTAAGAATGTAAATGAATAAATAAATTGCATTTTTAGTTTTTCCTTATATTGTTGATTTTACTCGAACATTATGGGACATTTAGTTCATTGAAATTTGAAACGATAATGCAATTCAGGCAACAAATACAACTAAATCCATGATAAGATCAATCTTCTATACTAGAAATCTTCTAACAAATCTAAATCAATTAGTAAATTCAATTTTTTTTCAAATGCAATATCGACGTCGACGATATATAGTCAATCGTAATTTCTAATTTGCTATATTGCGATAATTAATGTAAATTGCTGAAATTAAAGGTCTTGCAGGATAGATTATTGGGCAAAAAATTAGTCCGAAATGGGTGGATCGTGGATTTACAAGTCTAGATCATGTCGTACGTTACAAATAGCTAAACTAATAATAAATTAACACCTAGAAATGTTAGTTTACCACTTTTAATAATAATTGAAGTCAAATTTGACGATATTGGCGTGAGGTTGACTGACTTTTTATCAGTGACTGTAAAACCGTTTCAACTTTTTCATTCGATACTCCTCATTACTTTAATTAATTTCTCGACAATTACTGAGTTGCTCAATTCAAAACTAAGCACAATCGATCCGTGGATTCCAAATCTTAACGATATAATTTTTTCCCAATTTACAGCAAAGCTATTCTCCCATAAGCAACTGTTCAAAAGTCACAAATTTATAACTACTAAATCTCATCATCAAAAATTCCAAAATAATTCATGTATTATTATTCCACCAAGAACTATCCCTCCCCAAATCGTCAATAATTCCGTCAATTTTCTAACATCCATCCAGCAAGATCTCAAGATCCAGCGAGACAGCAGAAGACAATTCCCAGCCCTGATCCCTTTTTTTTTCTTCTCCTTTTCTAACCAAAATACGCCGCGTCGTCAAATCCACAATCATGCTTTATTATTCGTTATTTTCATTGCACTTCGAAGGTTCGACGATCGATCGAACGATCGCAGGTGTCTTTAGATCAATTACGTACCTCGATTAAAAATCAATGATTATCAAATAAGCGTGTAAAAAAAAGCAATCCGTTGCCAATGCGTTGTTTCGTCGGACGCAACTTTGGTGGACGTTGACTTTTCAACGGCTATTTTCCCTCTCGGAACCGTTTGGGTTGACAATTTCGCGGTATTTTGGCGCCACTTGCAACGCAGCCGCCACCACAACGGTGGACGCATCTGTTGTCCATCTCGAAAATCGTGTTAACGTTTGAATTCTATCGCCGTGGGTGGAACCGCGGTAAAAACAATGGCACGGAGATGGACGCCGCTTGTCGAGGTTTGACCGGACGAAATGTAGTACAAATGTTCGCCGCTAGATGGCGCAGCGTTCTATCCGTGTCACGGTTTCATATACAGATTTTGAAACTCGGACGATTCTGGCTAGTACGGATAGTTAGAAAAAAATACAGACGAAGGATAAAACGCAACGAAATATCGAAACAACGGAAAACAGGATGGAAATATCGAAAATACTGAAATTTTAATACCGATAACTGAACCGAAATACGGAAATAATTTTATTTCCCTGTAGAGAATCTAAAATATACGGATAAAAAATAGTAAAAATACATACACTGAACGAGTAAACATTTTTACGGAAAAAGAACTGACTTTACAATTTTGCGTGTATGTAGAAAGTTAAATTAAAAAGTTTTAAATAATGTTTTTCATTACTGTGAGGAAAAGAGTATCAAATGGCGATATACGAAATTATTGATACTTAAATATTTGCAATATCTAATCAGTTATTGTGCTTCTTGTCGGCGCCTCGGCTGGCATCGACTCGAAGATAAAGAGAAAACAAATAGAATGTCTTCGTTCCATTCGAAATCGAGCAAAGAAAACCAAAATACAGGCGATAGAGATAATACAGGAGATGCAACAGCGCTTGGGTATTTTTAATTATCTCCCTAGCGTAGCGCTGTATCGTAGCGGGAAGCTGCAAAAGCTCAACAGTATGATCAAGCGCACGGTCGGTATTACAGAACTCGAAATAGCCAAGCGACCGGCGATGACCTTCTCTCGGCCGGTATTGCAGCTCGTTCGAATGTAAATTAGAGGAATTGGTCCCAAATTTATCTCCAACCTACACCGAAAAATATCGCTCAAATCAAGATAATTATCGTGGGGTGGATCGAGAAAAATTTGGGCGAATTTGCTCTCACCAAATTGGGTTATCTCTTTAGATAGGCATACGATTTCGCGAGCGCTCACCTCTTGACATAGATATATGCCTTGTTTACATTTCTAATCGACTTATCGAAATAATCCTCCTAATGAACGTGCCGGATACGACGAATTAAGCTGATCGTTCACTGCTCGGCCGGTAACCAAAACGGTAAACTACTATTCTCGGCGGCCATTGATCTCTCGAGTAAAAAACGAAAACGGTTGACTGCGTCTCAAAATTCTACAGTCAACCGTTCTCGTTTTTTTTCTATAAAATGAACGATGTGGAAGAAAACTACTTTACGAAGTCCGATCTATCATCTAACTCGCAAATCTTGTAACTCAAACTAGTGTCTATCAAAACCGCAAAAAATATAAGAGCGCTGTGCATTTCTCTCCTCATTTCTCACAGATCACTCTCGTCCATCCATCCCTAATCCACGGTCCATCCATAGAATCCATAACAACGAGGCCGGTTTCCACAGCCCGCCATCTTCCCCACCCAAACAGCCACCAACAAATCATCCCCCCTTCCTAGTAACCTCGCCGCCATTTTCCCCCAACCGAAACAATCCCATCTCCAGCCACCTCCACCACCAATCTCGAACAATACAACGAAACAACAACAACAAAAACCCACAAAATCAATGAAAATCACCAAAAATCCATCAAACATTCGATCTCATTACAATTCTTTCCCTACTTTCCCAACAATCGCGCCAAAAAATGTCTCCTAGCCGTCTCAAAATATCCCCAAATTGGCTACACTGTATCTCACGGTGGGATGAACGGGATTTTTGTGTCACGAGCGTGTAACAAATCCCGAAGTCGGTCGACGAGCGAATCATTACGGCATTGAGATATCTCGTTTACTTTCGCTTTGCAGAACCATCTCGTACGTTCGAGCCCATGATAGTCCCGAGACAAACGTTTTTTTTTTTTTTTTATTATTTTTTTTCTCTTCGTTGTTTTGTTTCGTTCATCGTATTATTTCGTTGTTTTGGTTAGTCGGCCATTCACGCGGTCTCAAAGGGGACAAACGCTCGGGGGTTATTTTCGTTATTTTCGTCTAGGATGTAGCGGTTTAAGTGGGAGTGTTTGATCGGTGTGATGCCATGTGTTGTGCTCGTGAGAATGGAAAGTGCTTCGTCGACGGGCAAGCACGGTTACGAGAATAAAACATCATCGTCGGTTATTCATCGTCTTTCGTGCGTGTTTTTGCGAGGTGTTGCATCGCATAGGAATGATATCTCCGTTTGGGGTCCAGCATCAGCAACAGCCGCACAAGCAAACGACTCGGGATAACTCCGATATTCATTCTCGTACGTATATTCGATATATATGTGTGTGTGTGTATGTGTGTAGGCTATGCGTGTATTGTTTTCAATGTATATACGCTTTTACCATGCACGTAACTCCGGCCCGGGGATTTTGTGGTTAATAAAATCCGAAATATATATTTTCACAGCCTTGTTTCGTCGGTTTTATGAAGTTTGACTTAATCGTGTATATATGGGGGTTTTTGTTGAGACACTGTTGCATTTAGCAGATATTTTTTTGTTATTTTAATTTGAAATAAGGGGAATTGTTTTCAATTATTCGGCGTGTGAGAGTCGATCTGATATACGATTATTTATTTGCTTCTTTTTACGTTGTTTAGGTTATTTTTAAAATTTTATTATTATTGTGTTGCTGTAATGGAATTTGAGTTTTATCAAATCGATCGTTGATTGAACGTGTATCTAATTTTTTTCGAGACATTTATTTATTATAAATTCGAGTATTTTTTTTTTTCTAATGAATTTTAATTTTCACTGGAATTTGATTTAAATGCTCGAATCGAAATAATTCGCCGATAATACCAAAAATTCTAACCAAGTGCCTTAAGTTTCTTACAATCGAACTATTGACAAGCCTCATTAAATTTTTATTCCGAATTAATCACAATCGAGCCGCCGAAAAATTTTCAAACCGGTCGTTAGATCGTAAATGCCAATTGCAGGAACGGCCAATTCGGGAATTTAGAACGAATGGATTGTTTATTCGCAGATGTTCGTCTGCAAAAAGGACGAAAACCTCTGGAAAGGAAGTCTTTCTATCTGGACGTGAAGAATCATGCGCTTGCGGCGAATTTAGAAGCGAAAATCAAGGATCTGGGTGGGGTAAGTTTGCCAATTCTTCTCTCTTTTTTTATGTTGCTATTTTCGTTTTTTTTTTTTTTCGTGTCCCTTGTATCGACGATTTGGGGGATGTTGCGACGAAGAGAGGGAGAGAACAAGAGAGAGAAAGAGCGAGAGAGAGAGGAGAGGTCGTTCGCTGCAATTGCAGTGTGACCCCCAATGGACCAATGCGAAGTTATCGATTGGTTAACGCCGCTTCTGTCCAATGTATATATTTTTTTTTCTTCTCTTCTTTCTTCCCCGGTCGGCCACAGCAGCCTCCCTTTCCCGCCAATTCGGGGCTCAGCTTCCCGTCCGCCAATCACCGTCCCGCCCGTTCGGATTTATCGCCTCTCATTGGCCGCTCGATACATCAACGCTGCCCCTTCCATTGTTCCCCTAAAAAAAAAAAAAAAAATCCAGAAAAACAACCGACAATTAACGACAATAAAACAATCGTCCTTCGTGGCGAAGATTTATCTCGATAATTGCGCGAAACGCGAAGGGAAAAATATGAGATTGATCGAATTGTATCAGCGGAGATTGCAAACCGTTGGTTAAATGCATCTTTCAACCGGGCTGGTTCGCACCGTTGGCGTCTCTTTGTCGTTGCCAAGCTGCGGGAGGCTACACCCTCGTAAGTTTCGGAATCAACTCCCACCCCAAAAATTCCGCGAAAAAACGATGTAAAAAAAAAAAACAACATGTATGCATTTCCTGCGCCGAAGTTCCTGCACGGCCGGGGAATATTGTTCTTTTTTTTTTGTTGACAAACAATTCGCTAAAATGCGGGGAAAGAGAAAGAACGATGGAGAACGAGAGAGGAAGAGAGAGACGAAGAGATGGGATGCGGGCGCCATCTTGTGGCCGTTGTGAAAAACATCGCCGCAGTTGCCGTAAAATTTTTGCACATCGGCGACGTTTGTTTGTTTTTATTTACCTCGATTGACCGAAATTTGCGCGAAAACGTGACAATGAAGTTTGATCGTTGGATCGAGGGTGAAACGAGGAGTCGCGGGTGTTTGTGAGATTGTGACAACGTTTGTTAAATAACCCGCATATGGGATAAAAAGCGCCGTCTCTGGGTCCGAATCTCAAGCTGTTAACGGCGAATGGCCATTTTGTGTGCGTGACAGTTCAACGAGCGAATTTATTCCTTCTTGCGTCTATTTCGGGAATTGTTTTTTCGTTTGACGTTCGTTGTTGTTCGTTTGTTTTTTTTTTCTTTGAAAGTGGATTTTTTTGATAATTTTGAGGTTATGAGGGGATCGTCGGGGGTGTGGCGGAGGTGGTGCGAATCGGTAACGATGACTCCGTGAGGGTTGACAATTTTTGTTTGGATCAGAAGCGACTTGTCGTATTGGCGAAAGCGGCAACTCGGTTTGTTCACGACTCGGACTAATGGCAAACGTTTTTGTCACGCGTTTTTATTTTCTTCGCGGCGTGTGAATGGTCGAAGGTTTTTGTCACATCGCGAGGATCAACGGATTACGTGGAAATATATTTTAGGAGAACGTACGTAATTTTTTTTTTTAAACGGAATTTTTTTTTTTTTTTAAGTTATTGCACGGTGAAGTGTTGGGTTTTTTAAATTGTTTTTCGTTTCTTCGGCGACGCCGACAGTCTTCCTTTCTCTCTGGCGGTCTTGCCGTCTCGGTTTTGTCTCTCTCGCTTGCTCGGTGGACGCTCGGTCGCTTCCACGAATACTCTGCACAGCCGTGTATATTTAGAATTCGCACACGGTTGCAACAAACGCGACGACGTGGTTGTCTCTGCGACGGAAACGCCGCCGGCGATCGAACGTCGTTTGTGATACTTTTGCGCTTCTGAGAATGCTCGAGAGACGATATTTTTTACTTATTTTGTTCTGGGTTGTTGGAATCTTGAGCAATTTTCGTCGATGCGCGGCAAAATTTAAAAATCGTGGGGCCGAACGAGTCGGCGCGTCCTATTCGACATTAGCGCGTGAAATTTTGGAGCGATTCAAAGAATTCAAGTCTATTCCAGAATTTTTTGTCTATCGGCAGAAAATTTAGTAGTCGTTAAATTGATTACAAAAGAAAAAACACAATTCAAAATAACTTGAATATTTTCAAGGCAACGTTTGCTTCTTTTTCTATTTTATTTGAAACTCGGCTCAAAATAATTTATAATTTATCATTTAAATAACAATTAAAATATTCTAATAACTAATATACTAATAATAATAATATAATAACATAATAATATAATAGATTAATATTCTAGTAACTATTTTTTTTCGTATTTATTTATTATTATTTTTTTAATAATTTATTTTTGCTTAACGACGACTGATTTTCATTTTTCATTCGTTCTATTTTACGTTATTTATTTATTTTTATCGTTGCAGGCGATAGAATTATTTTTGGTGCGAAGCGTGACGCTAGCCGTAAGCGATCGTGCGGAAAAATTCGGACAGAATAGTTGCGACAAGAAAAAATGGGGTTACGCCAGTGGAGGAAGCGGGGGACCGCCCTCGCTCAGGAGTGTCGAAGTCCCAACGCCGATAGCTACGCCTCCCACACCTTTCGGCGGTGAATATCCGCTCTCAAATTCCACGAATACGCGGTGCCAAACTGCCCAAAGAACGGTGAGACCAATCGACTAATCGCACCCAACGACAATCGATTCTTTTCATTATTTATTTCGCTTTCGGTTCGTCAAAATTCAAATTCAAACAATAATCGTGATAATAATTATTGAAAAAATGTCATTTTAGAAATCGCGAGCGGATGCAATGTTGGAACGTGCTCTGACACAGCCGCAACAGTGTTCAGTAGATCCCCTCGACAACGCCCAGAGTTGGGGCATTCCCATTTGGGCGACCAAGAAACTTCAAGCTTGGCTGGAAAAGATTTACGACTCGTTGAAGGAAACTGGAGATTTTAAAAGATCCACGGATCAATCGAACGGCGAAAGAAGTCTCAAAGTCAAGAATCTCAAGAATTCTTACATCAAGTTCGAATCTTTCAAAAGGTTCGTATCCCCTGAATTGATTTTGCAAAAATCTTCGAACGATTGAATATAAAAATTCAAACTTATGTCGAATTTTTTTTCTATTTTCTTTTTTTTTTTTAGAGATACGCGGCCTGTGTTTTTGGAATTGCCGGTTTGGCCGAAATTGAACTTTGACGGGGATCAAGGCACTTGCCCCTTCGACACTAGAACGCGAGGAAAGAAAGTGTGCAAGCAAGAAAGTGCAAACTTGAATAAAGAAAAGGTTTTTTTTTTTAAATTTTAATTTAAATTTACTCCTGAGAGATTGTGTGATAAATTCCCGCGTTTTTTGTATTTTATTTTATTCCCGTAGGTTTGAGGTTCGTTGGGTTGAGTATATATATGCATTCGCAAGTTTTTTTTCTCGGTCCAAGAACCTATTTGCTTCGATTTTTCGAATTAATTGATTTTAATCTATTTTTCAGGCTTTTTGAAATGGAAGTTTTGGGAGAAAAAAAATCTCATTTGAAATTTGAACTTGGCAAACCAGTCTTGAGCGGTTCTCGCAGCTGTAGATTTATTCCATACACGTTGACAAATGTCGAGAGCTGATTTTGTAGCTTTTTGACCACGTAGAAAGGCGAAAATCGAGCTTATGTCGAAAATGAATTTTTTTGCCTCCTGAAACTTTCATTTTTAAAGCCTGAAAATTGATTAAAATTAATCAATTCGACAAAATTGATGGAGATAGGTTTGTAGAGCGAGAAAAGGACTTGCAAATGCATGTATATACTTTACCCAACGAATCACAAAGTGGCGGGAAAAAAATAAAATACGAAAAAATAGGTAATTTATCACGCAACCTAATATTATATTTACTTGTCACATTATTTACAATATTATTAATATACCCTTTAACAATAGAACTACCAAACAAATAGTTATTAGTTCACGTTTTCTCAAAATGTTTCATTCGGCGAAATTTTCCTTACGACTTTTATTATAAAATCCAAATGATTAAATTGATCGATTCGTCGTCCCATTTTTAATCTCTGTTTCGACATAAAAACGTAGAATAACAAACGAACTAACGAATTACCGTCGGTAGTTCTATTATTAAAAAAACAAACACATTCTTTTTCATAAAAAAAAAAAATCCCCATTCATCAAAAAAAAATTATTTATTCTCTGAAAAATGAAAAATTATTTATTTCTTGAAAAAATTATTTTTCAATACAAAAAAATGAATTTCCCTCTTAAAAATGAAAGATTATTTTTTCTTTAAACAATTATTCCTTGGAAAAACTGTTTTTCAATAAAAAAAAAATTAATTATCCTCTGAAAAATAAAAGATTTTTTTTTTCTTTAAAGAATTATTTTTTTATCATAATAATTTCCTTTGATTAAATGAAAAAAAAAAATCTTTACAATCAATTTATTCAACAGGGCAAAGAAATGACTCGTAGGCCACGAGCCACAGCAACACGTGCTCGCAGGACAGAACAGTTGGTAGCCGGTCATTGTGAAATTTGTCGTATCGATTACCGGGATTTGTCGAAACACGTCCAGAGCGATAAGCACGTTGCTTTCATACGCAACGATGACAATTTTTTGGCCCTCGACAAACTCATCGATGCCGGTGCGAGCGTCGAGGCGTTCCTCCGAGCCAACGATGTTGGGTAAGTTAAAAAATAAATTAAAATAAAATAAATAACCCAATAAATCAATGAATAATAGATGTTTCGGTTAATAATGTCGATTTTTTCGCGAAATTTGAGCATTTATTTCCGGAAGATAATTAATTATCTCGATAATCAAAGTATTGGCTATCGTTAGCTATGACTTTTCCCCATCTTTTTTGTCAAAGAATGGATTTCGCGCCAAAAGAACTCGTTTTTTGAGGCCAATCATTTATCCCGCCAAATTTTTCACTTCTTCGTAAGAACGTAAGCGTTGTTCCGAAAGTCCGTGCTGCATTTATCGAAATAAGTGGTAATCCGAAGGTGCCAAGTCCGGTGAATAACGTCGAGTGGGGTCAGACGTCCCGTTTAATATTTTCCAAATAGTTTTTTACCCATTTCGCAACGTGAGGCCGAGCATTGTCACGTTGAAAAATGACTTTATCGCGTCTTTGGTCGTGCAGACGTTCGTAAATGTTGTATCGGGCAACGTTCAATGCTTCTGCCAATTGTTTCAAACGTTTGAGTACGAATCTTCATCCAATAATCCTCGCAAATCTGCATCTTCAAACTTTTTCGTCTGACCTTTACGCTCCTTGTCTTTTACATCAAAATCACCACTTCAAAATCGTTCGAACCATCGTTAACAAGTTTTTTTTTTGGGTCAAAGCATTCTCACCACAAGCTTCGACCAACAATCGATAACTTTCACCAGCCGTTACCTTCAAACAAAATAAGATCATCAAACTTCCCCGCAAAACGTTTTTTTCCGGTACAAACTTCGACATCTTCGAAGCTACAAAAAAAAACAATATTTTTCGCCCAATGCCAATTAATAACAAACTAGCTTTCGATAGCGTATTTACCCTTCGAAACGCCGTATATATCATCAGTGTCTACACCAACAAACGTATCAGTAACGCCGTCTCCTAAAAAAATCGACATTATCCACCCAAACATCTATCAAATGAAAAGAAAAAAAACAAACAAACCCACCTAAAATCACCTCAAGCCCCTGGTAACATCGCAATTTTTCTTCTCTCTCCACCCACAGATCGGACTGCAACGTCGTCTATCCCGACGGCGATCGTACCCTCGTCACCGTCGATCTCGAACACGAAAAAACCAAGAAAACATCGAAAACCGATCTCTCAACGTTCGGCGTCGAGGAAATAAAAATGGTTCAATGCAACGGTGCACGAAGAAATCTCAACATAAAACTCGATTCTCCGCACAATTTACGAACCCGAGCTAAACACGAATCCGGACATTTGTTACGTTCCAAAGGTAGTCCTTGGCACGAAAACGTTCACGATAAAAGTGAAAAATTTTACGACAAATTCGAAGGTTTTACGATAAAAAAACGTTCCAAAGGCACGATATGGATCGAAGAAGACGAAAATCCGATGAAAAAATGTTCGACCGTCGACGATCAAAACACGATCGAACCAAAATCGATCTCAAAACTTTCCCAAATCGTAGAAAACGATTTTTCCCGAACGAATGACGATCGTAAAAACGTTGATCCATCGAGAAAAAGCGATTCAACGGACGATCGTTCGTTGCCAAAACTCGAACGCAACGATTTGGCAATGACGATCGATCGCGACAGCGATAACACGCGTATAATCAATATACCGCATTTGGAAAAAGAACCTCGAACTCTCGAACGTACGGAAATGATCGTCAATGGTATTTCCAACGTTGACGATAAGATCGTGAAATTTTCCGAACTCAGCGACGATTGTAAAAATGGTTTCAACGGTTTCGAACGTTGCGAAGCACCTGAGAGTTTTCCAGCCGATCAATTACCGGGAAATGCGGAAAATATCGACGCGATCGATCGTAAAAAATCGTTTTTGCGCGATGATACGACGGAAGATCGTGAAAATACGACGAAAAATCGTGAAAATACGACGAAAAATCGTGAAAATACGACGAAAAATCGTGAAAATACGACGAAAAATCGTGAAAATCCGACGACAGATCGTGAAAATCCCCCAAAAGATCGTGAAAATCCCCCAAAAAATCATGAAAATCCCCCAAAAAATCATGAAAATCCCCCAAAAAATCATGAAAATCCCCCAAAAAATCATGAAAATCCCCCAAAAGATCCCGAAATCATTTGTTTCAACGGCTCGATCGTCGACGCAACCTCATCGATCGACCCTCAAACCCTGGAAAAACCCCCAAAAGAAGAAAAATCAAAGATAGGAAAAATCGGTAAGCGAAGCGTTCGAGGTTTTCGCGGTAGGCCAAGATTATCCGTCGAAGAACGCTTAATCGAAGACAATCGAGCTTACTACAAAGTCGAAGTATTGGGCAACAAATTGCGATCGTCAACCGGTCCATGGACCGCAAATGCAACAACAACACCAACGAATCCACCCACAAAACCCGAAGAAAATCCACCAACCGAAGATCCTAAAAAAGACGACGAACCGTCGAGTGAAAAACCTGTAGTCGTTCGTTTCAAACGCGTTCGAAGATCAGAATTGTCATTGCTGAGCGACGAAGCCGAATCATTTATGTTCGGTGAACCCAAGAGAGACGATTCGACGAGTCGTGACGCGAGCGACGACGATCGTAGCAGCGTGATGCCACGAGAAACCGAAAGCGAATTCGACGATACGACGGATTTGTCGTCGCGCGAATTAACGATCGCATCTTCCAACGAACGAACGATCGATTCGTCGATGAAATCCGAATCTTCGGTCAAACGAGAAACCGTTGCAACTGTCGAGGAAGATTCGCAAGATTCGATTTACAACGGACGTGCGAAAAAACGTAGAAGAACTCAAGCCGAAATGTTGTTAAAAGAAAACGAAGAATATTACACGTTCGAAACTCCCGGAAGCCGTTTGAGGTTTCAAGGACCCATTGGAAATCCACCCAATCAACATCCGACCGTAGGAAAAAAATCTGCCCGACGATCAATCGAAATTTCATCACCATCTTCGCAATCGCAACGCAACAAACTTCAATCCCAACGTAAAGACGATAATAAAACGCAAATTAAATCAAACGACGTGGAAAATTCTTCGTTACCGGTGGAAAAACTTTATCCGTCCAAACCATCGCCGGAAGTCGAAAAGATGCAATTTTCCTTCGAAACCGTTCCCCGTTCCGAGCCTTGGTATAAAACTTATCAACGTCAGGACGAAGGAGCGGAATTTTGGCATTGTTTCAGCGATTCCGACGAACGTCGTCCATTTTTGTTGCCTTACGAGATCGAAAATTTTCACGAAACATTGGCGAAAATTGTGCAAAAAAATGACGCGAGAAAGAAAAATCGTCGTGGGATCAATGGAATCGGACGATCACCGAGAAAATCGCCGCGTTGTCACGCTTCGACGTTGGCGATCATGTCGACGTTGATAAGAAAACGCGAAGAGCTCGAAGAAACGACGAATTTGAACGTTTTGGAGGAAGAATCCACGCCTACGTGTGACACCGGTGATGTTAATAATCCCCACGAATCTCAAAACTTCGCGATAAAATCGGAAACGAAGGCGCGATCAACGTTCGAACGTTCGAAAACCGATACCGACGGTGAATTGCGTGAAATAGCGAAAAACATCGATGTTATGTTGAGCGATACGTTGGATCCCGACGATTCTTTCGAAGCCGGATTGATCGGCGAAATCGAAAATTCCATCGACGAAACTCCGAATTTACCGAGAGGAGCTCCGTCCGATCTTCTCGAACTTCTCGACAATTGTCACGGTTATTTGAATTGTCGTGAAAATTCTTCGTGCGCGAGCTCGGAATGCGGCGAAAATACCGTCGAATCGCCCCTTAAAAGACGTAAAAGACGAAAAAATCGCACCGGATGGCCGGGAATTAAATTGAGAAAAAAATTGAATAACAAACAAATAAACGAAATTGATACGACGAACGTTGAAAATTCGGATAAAAAAATTGTTACGGAAAAAATGAATTCGACGGTTGGGGATAGAACGGAAATTTTTAACGAAAGATTGTCATCGATAACGACGGAATCTTTGATACAAGAATTAACGGGAAAAACAAAATCGGAGAAAGATGAAAATTTTAGTAGCGAAGTTGTTGAAACGATCGCTGAAACGATCGCGGAAACGATCGCGGAAACGATCGCGGATTTGAAAGATTCGGAGATGATCGCCGAAGTTTCGACGATCGTTAACGCTTCGACGAACGATTTTATCACAACGTCGGATGATAAAACGTCGGATAAAGATGTAGCGATCGTAGTGGAGAAGAAAAATATCGATCGTTCGGCTCAACGGCCTCCGGTTCAATGCGAAACGATAACCGGTAGCGATCAAACGACATTGGCTTCCAACGACGATGTTTTCGATCGCAAAGAAAAATTGTCGGTAACCGTGGCCGAAAGTTCGGAAAATTCCATGACGAACGATGAAAATCACGAGATCGCGGTGATCGCGAGACAAATTAATTCGAAAACATTGTCGCGGAAACGGGCGAATCTTCTAGACGATAATTCCGAAACGGATTTGCTTCGTGAAAATTCGAAAAACGACGATTTGTACGTGAAAAAACAAAAATCGGCGATAATATCGCGTAAAAATTATTCGACCAACGCCTTAACGTCGTCGAAGAAACGTCAACGAATACGCGATCAAAGTTCACCATCGGATTCGCAAGATTCTGAGAAAAATGATCGCGCGATCGTCGGAGATCGGCAAAAAATCGGCGCGATCGTCGGAGATCGGCAAAAAATCGGCGCGATCGCGGCCAGAAAATCGATTGTAACGCGCAAACGTTTGAGTCGCGGAACTTTGCGTTCCGACGTCGCTTTTGACAATGAAAATTGTAAAAATTCCGGGAGTTTGAAGCCGATCAAGAGCGGCGATGGCGCGAGATCGGTAAAAAAACGTAACAACGAATCGGCATCGGCCGATAGTTTGGATTCGGATTTCGATCGCGCGATCGGTGACAGAGTGAGTCCTTCTTTACCGACCGAGTTGCAAAATCGACGTTCGAGCATCGAATTTCAACCGGTCGTGAGAATGATGAAGATCGAGGATCAAGTTGACATGGATCATAGTATTTTGTCGGTAACCGTGGCGAGTAATCGACGATTGAGAAGCTCGAGCTCGCCGAGATCGAACAATCAACCGCCGGCGAAACGTTACAAAAAATCTAAAGGTCCGTTCGGACGGTGGCTCAAAAATAGTTGAAAAATACGATCTTTCGGGATTACGAAATTTTTTAATTTTTATTATTTTTCAATGTCGAAAGGACGAAATTTTACGAATTTCATTCGTTCGAGATTTTGCGCGATCGAGTGAATTGTTTTTGAACGAATTTGAGGAATTTTGTTCTTGTTTTTTTTTTGTTTTTTTTTTTTTAATTGATTTTTTTCTGTTCTTATCGATGTTTAATATCATGCCCCAAACCTTGTACAAATTGATATTTGTGGAATTTAGATTAGTATTTAACACCATTGACGCATAGAATTTAATAACAATATTATTATTATTATTATTATTATTATTATTATTATTATTATTATTATTATTATTATTATTATTATTATTATTATTATTATTATTATTAAAATTATGGATTTATAGAAGATCGTTGACTGTTTATCGACGATCGGTAAAATCACTCATTGTTGTACATTCGGTGCGGATATTCGCAATTAACGCGGAATTAATATCAATCGACTATCAAAAGCGTTTTATTTTTTATCTAACTTTATTAAATTTCTCGTCGATCCGACGAGCGAAAAAAAAAAATTAATTATGAAAGAAAAAGAACGATTCAACGCCTAGCATTGTTGGCTCTCGACGTATGTTTATGTATATTTTTTTTTTCTTGTTTCGTTCATACGCGATCGTTGGATCCGAGAGAAAACTTTGGTAATTGCGCTGATGGAAGAACAAACGTGTGAAAAAAAACGTGAAATAAAATTATTCCTTATCGTTCTGTATTTTCTAGAGTACGCAAGACTGCATACAAAGCTTTACGATAGTTCATTGATCTTTTCCGTTCTCGACGGCCAACGGCCGTCGATTGTATATGTGTAACGTCTTTTTGGAACAAAAAAGAATGATGAAAACGAACAAAAGATTTAATTTAAAAAAAAAAAAGAGATGAGAATGAAAAATTGGGCGAAGAAGGTTCGACGAGGAGACGGAGTCGGACGAGGATTCGTAGTGAAGTCATTGTATAATTTTCTTCCTTGTGAAAATGACGAGACGAAAGATGAGAACAATTAAAAATACGAATTTTGCATATAAATATGGATTTTTTTTTTTTTTCATTTTTGAGCCTGTTAACCCTCCCAAATCCTTTATTGAATATTTTTTTATAGGAAAGGAATACGGAAACGAAGAATTGTCTTTATTACGTGAATATAATTGGGATATTCCAATTAGAATTAAATACACAAATAAAAAAAATTGAATCAATTATTTTATCAAAATAAATAAATAATAATAATGATGAAATAAAATTTTTTTAAATTCAATAATGAATTAACTAAACAAGTACTTTGCCTAATCGAACTAATTAATTAATTAAATATGACATATTTACGAAGCAATTCTCGCCTAAAAAAAATGGCAAGAAAAATTATTTCTTCCAAACTTTTTATATCATTGTAAAAAATTATTTACATTTTTTCTCTCGATCTTTTTATTCGTTTTGAAAATTTCCGTTCCAACGAAAAAATAATTGCGATATCCCGATTTGAATTAAATACACAAATATCCTAAATTCAATTAATTTTATTAATGAAATAAATCACCGCAATCAATCAAACAAATCGAATTAACCAAATTCGTGTCAATTAAATTAACCAAACTCGACACACAATCACGAAGCAACGCTGCCCAAAAAAATAATAACCCGAATAATTCCAAAAACAATTATTCTCTAAAAACATTTTATTGCTGTCGTCAAAAATTATTTACAAATTCAATCGATGCCTTCGCGCTCTTTACACGCAGCTTTGAGCATCTGCATTTTTTTTCTCTTTTGATCCCTTTTGACGGTCCTCGAGGCGAGCAAGGCTCGTTCCTGATTCTCCACCGAATCTTCGCCGTTGATCAGATTGTCCAATTTCGTCGTCAGAATCTCCCTAGCTCGTTTCTTGTTGTCCCAAGCGCTTCGAGTTTCGTGACACTTGACGACGATGCCGGTGGGTTTGTGTTTCAAAACCACGGCGTTGTTGGTTTTGTTAGTGGCTTGACCGCCCGGACCGCTGCCTCTGACCAATTGCTCCTGCAGATCGTCTTCGTTCAGTTTAGGCACTTTAGAATAATCCAAACGCGCTTTCGTTCCTTTGCAACGAAAATTGGCGACGATTTCTACGCAACGCCCGGGTTTGAGATAACTCGACAAAGATGAACCGCTCAGGGGATTAACGCTACGCAATACGTGCAGGGTTTTAATTTGGGACGAGCGAGACCGAGGCGAAGAAATTTGAAACAAAAATCTGACGAAAGTCTTGCGATACATTTTTTAAAAATTATTTTGTTTTTTTCTTTGGGCTCGACAATGATTTTAGACTATCTTGCGGGACTCCAAGAGCTTTCGTCCTTTCTGGAAAACAGAGAAACGGAGAAACGGTTGAATAATGCCAGGTTCGAAAGCTTTTTAGATCGAACGTTGAGACATTGATGAATTATTTTTAAGTTATTTTTACCTGAACGTAGAATTCAATTTCTTTGAAATTGATCAAGTCTTTATTGTCGCGAAAACCTTTTCTGATACGATGTCGATAATACATCTGGTCGGTGAATTTTAGGTTCTGTCCGTATCTCATCAATTGCTTGTACAGACCTAAGACCTCAGTCTTCATTTTCGAGGTTTGGATGATTATTGCGATTCTTGGATGATTGATTAAATCATGCTCGAAATTTGAGTCTCGAATCACCTTGAATCACCTTCGGGGGGGGGGGGGAAATATTCGAACAGAAAGGCATGGAGATAGGTTATGGACCAATTTATATATATATAATTTATATATATGCGAGTGTTTCTATATATGGGGAAAGCCCGCTCAATTCGAACGGGTCAAAACCCTCACCCCTCCAGAAATGGTTGGCAATTTTTTATTCAGTTTGGGGTAACCCAAAAACATCTCTTGATTTTTTTGGAAATTTTCCCACCGCCCCCTCCCCCTTAGAAAAATTAAAAGAATGAAAAATAAGAGAAATCAGACTGAGCGATATTTTTAAAATCGATGAATTTTTTTTCATGTATTCTGTGCTCGGAAAAATCAAGTTTCTATATAAATTCAGAATGGGATCTTTTTTGCTTATATTTGATTTTTTGATTTTTATTTCTCGAAACTAGGAAAATTCCGACAAACATTAAAAATAATGATTTTGGTTTTTGCTTTTAAATCAACAAAAAATAAATCATTCTTGTGAAAAATTCAATATCTTGATTTTATCGGCTTCAATATCGATTTATTTTATTTGGACATGGTTCTTGCATTTCCTCCAACCTGAACCTGGGTGAAAAAGGCAGAGCGATATTTTTAAAATCGACGAATTTTTTCATGTATTCTGTGCTTGAAAAAATCAATATTCCATATAAGTTGAGCGTGGGATCTTTTTTGCTTTTATTTAAAAAAAAATTTTTTTTTTTCGGAACTATGAAAATTCCGACAAACATTAAGATTAATAATTTTAGTTTTTTTTTTAAAATCGATAAAAAATAAATCATTCGTATGAAAAAATCGATATCTTGATTTTTGCGGCTTATATATCGATTCATTTTATTTGGACTTGTTTTTTGCATTTCCTCCAGTCTTTGAATTTTTTGAAGCCCCTTAGATACATCCTATCCTCTTACTGCACCTTCCTCACGTTCATATTACATTTTTTAGGGACCTGGGGTTAGTTGCAAAGTTATGGAACGAAAAAAAGGATGCTAAAAACAAAATTTTCATACAAACCCGGGTGAAAAAAGCAGAGCGATATTTTTAAAATCGATGAATTCTTTTTCATGTATTCTGTGCTTGAAAAAATCAATATTCTATATAAATTTAGAATGGGATCTTTTTTGCTTATATTTTATTTTTAATTATTAATTTTTGAAAACTATGAAAATTTTGACAAACTTTAAAAATGGAGATTTTAGTTTTTTTAAGAAAATCAATTGAAAATAAATCATTCTTATGAAAAAATCGATATCTTGATTTTTTCGGCTGAAATATCGATTCATTTTATTTGGACTTGGTTTTTGCATTTCCTCCAGTCTTTGAATTTTTCACAGCCCCTTAGATACATCCTATCCTCTTACTGCACCTCCCCAGTGTTCACATTACGTTTTTTGAGGGACCTGGGGTTAGCTGCCAATTTATGGAACGAAAAAAAGGATGCTAAAAACATAATTTTCATATAAACCCGGGTAAAAAAGGCAGAGCGATATTTTTAAAATCGATGAATTTTTTTTCATGTATTCTGTGCTTAATATAACTTGTGTAAACTCCCAATCAAAAGCCTTGTGAGACTCCAACTTAACGAAAAAGAAAACAAAAGTGAATGAATTATTAAAAGTCGATATTCAAGTCGAAAAAATCAAGATATCGATTTTTTCATAAGAATGATTTATTTTTAATTGATTTTCTAGAAAAAAACTAAAATTTCCATTTTTTAAGTTTGTCAAAATTTTCATAGTTTTCAAAAATTTATAATTAAAAATAAAATATAAACAAAAAAGATCCCATTCTAAATTTATATAGAATATTGATTTTTTCAAGCACAGAATACATGAAAAAGAATTCATCGATTTTAAAAATATCGCTCTGCTTTTTTCACCCGGGTTTGTATGAAAATTTTGTTTTTAGCATCTTTTTTTTCGTTCCATAACTTTGCAACTAACCCCAGGTCCCTAAAAAATGTAATATGAACGTAAGGAAGGTGTAGTAAGAGGATAGGATGTATCTAAGGGGCTTCAAAAAATTCAAAGACTGGAGGAAATGCAAAAAACAAGTCCAAATAAAATGAATCGATATTCAAGCCGCAAAAATCAAGATATCGATTTTTTCATACGAATGATTTATTTTTTATCGATTTTTAAAAAAAAACTAAAATTATTAATCTTAATGTTTGTCGGAATTTTCATAGTTCCGAAAAAAAAAAAAAATTTTTTTAAATAAAAGCAAAAAAGATCCCACTCTCAATTTATATGGAATATTGATTTTTTCGAGCACAGAATACATGAAAAAAAATTCATCGATTTTAAAAATATCGCTCTGCCGTTTTCACCCAGGTTCAGGTTGGAGGAAATGCAAGAACCATGTCCAAATAAAATAAATCGATATTGAAGCCGAAAAAATCAAGATATTGAATTTTGCACAAGAATGATTTATTTTTTGTTGATTTAAAAGCAAAAACCAAAATTATTATTTTTAATGTTTGTCGGAATTTTCCTAGTTTCGAGAAATAAAAATCAAAAAATCAAATATAAGCAAAAAAGATCCCATTCTGAACTTATATAGAAACTTGATTTTTCCGAGCACTGAATACATGAAAAAAAATTCATCGATTTTAAAAATATCGCTCAGTCTGATTTCTCTTATTTTTCATTCTTTTAATTTTTCTAAGGGGGAGGGGGCGGTGGGAAAATTTTCAAAAAAATCAAGAGATGTTTTTGGGTTACCCCAAACTGAATAAAAAATTGCCAACCATTTCTGAAGGGGTGAGGGTTTTGACCCGTTCGAATTGAGCGGGCTTTCCCCATATATATTTTTTTTGGTATATATATGTCGCCATTGATGCATTGGCGATAGCAGCGACTCGATCGGGAAAGTCGCGAAGCATCGTTTTATCGAACTTCTCTACTAAAATCTCCATACGGAGCAATTTTCCATAAAAGTAATATTTTTCGAGTAATTCATAGTTTTTAGATTACTCTGTGAAGGACTTAATTAAAAATTATGGGTTTCTCGGAAAATCTGGATAATTAAAGGATTTTCAGAAAATTTACGAGAGAGATGTTTTGTAGAGAATTAAACTTCCTAAAGATTTGTTTTCTTGAACTATTTCTCTAAGTTTAGCAGTTTCCAGGTTATTTTCAAAATAGGCCGATTTTAGAAACTTTTTTTTTCTTTCAATCAAAATACATTCACGCCAAGGTATTTTTCATCTGGAAAATCGTGTCCAAAGATGAGCCCGATCGGACCATTTTTAGGGGTCGCGCAAGATTTTTCTAGTTTTCCCATTTGATTAACATGGGAAGAACGAAAAGTTTCCATTCAAAAAATCGTAGCTCCGCTAATTTTATAGGTAAATTGATCCGGTTAGTTCCATTTGAAAGCTCTTGAAAAACCGCTTAAAATGACGTGCGGACCTTTGAAATCCGATTGCAACTTCCGTCGATAATTTCTTACGAAATAACAAAATTATTGATGGAAGTTGCAATGGGATCCCGAAGGTCCGCGCGCCATTTTAAGCGGTTTTTACATCTGGTTACATCTTATTTCCATCGATATATTCCCCAAATACTTCAATGTTAGTTAAAACATTAACACTCTTGGAAAATAATCTCCCATAGTTTACCTACATATAAATCCGAAACATTCGTACTCAAAAATATAAACCGAAAATAAAGTTTTCGAATCGCGCGCCGCCCGTGGCAAAAATTCTCACTGTATTCGCCAAGATTAATTCGAAATTTCATCGACGATAAAAGAAGAAGAGAAAAAACGATCAACCGGGAAGTTGTAAAATCGCATTTCCGGATTCCATGTAAAGCCACGTAATCGCCATCCCCGAACGGTCACCCAAAGTCCATTTGATCGTGACTGCGTTCTTTATCATGCCATAAAGGGTGTAAGATATTGTCACAGCACAATCATGTGTCATAATACGTTTGGCGTACCTTTAGTAGTCACAAACGAAATAAGATTCAGTCGTAATCGTCGTGCTAAACGAGATAGTCGTGATCGTTTCAAATATAAACAATAGTTATCTAGTTGTTTCGTCGTCTGCCAATCATGTTTCTCATCTGTCATTCGTGAGCTATTTATTTCTCTCACCCCCACCTTCTACTTTGTCATCGATTTATTCGGTAAATATCTCATTTGGTTCGAGAAATAATCGTCCAACATTTTTGACAGCTTCAAAAGTCTAAAATAAAATTGTTTGTGACTCACGTAGTCGTCGGAGAAGAATATTTTTTCTATTCGACAAAGAGAAACAAAGTTGTCGAGTCTGAGGTCTGATTAGCGGGAAAGATATGATTGCGATACGAAGGAAATATCCGGTTTTGTTACGTAGAATAAAATGCGCACGTGGTAAATCTTCCTTATCGACGGTCGATGAGTCACGGCTGGTTTGAGAGAGATAACGAGATTCGAAATAGGGATTTTTTCCGCGGCGTCATTCCCGACGACTCGCAAAGGTCACGTTTTTATCCGACGTTGGCGGTTGTATTTGTATGACAAACGTTTAGAGATATTGTAATTGCATCGGGCTTGCGCGAGTTGAGATACTTTTGTTACTAAAAATAAATGCATGGGCACGAATGTTTCCCTCGCTAATGCATTGTTCCCCGATGGCATTTCGAATTCAAAAAAAAAATGGCCGACGATTCAAACCAGAATACGAGCATCGGTTTATGAATTAAAGATTTTTTTTGGTTCATAAATTCGAAAAAACAATATTTGAAAATAATACGAAATTGAAAAATATCGCACAGATGCAATAATTTGTTGCCATAATTATTTGCTAATTTGAGAGTATGGAAGAGGAATTGGAGAGTATGATGAAGAGCATAATTTGAAAAATTATTATAGAAGTTATATGGTATAAAATATTGAATTGTTGATTTCACATTTTTTATTAACCTTTTACCTGTAGGAAAAAAAAATTTTAATTGCATACAAAGATTTGAAATACTGAGATTTATTTATTAAAAAAAAATTCCCACGTCAGGCTGTAAATACTACATTATTTTACGAGGTTCTTTTCGTTTTTTCGAAATCGCATCATTTTTGGTGATTATCGTAACGACAATAGTTTTTATCACTAGTTTATTAATGCCCGTAAAAAACAATGTTAATATTAAAAGTGAAATAAAATTCTTTCTTTTCTTATAGTTGATAAGTTAATAAAAAAATGTAAAATCAACTATTTCACTTTTTTCCCCACCATATAACCTTTATAATAATTTTCAAAATTTACTGGGTTTTCAGCGCACCCCTTAAATATCGGAATTATCAAATATCTCGTAATGCCGAAAAAAAGGATTTAGTCACGAGGCATAAAAAAACAAAATATCGTTCCGCAGGTTTAAAAATGATGTCGACCGGTCGATTAATATCCAAAGCTGCTGGATCTCATTCAGCATCGGCATTTTTATCTTCCACACGACGAAACATGGCGCAATCCACCCGAAACAAATACACCGAAGTGGAAATCAAAGTACCTTGGGGCAAAATCGCAGGTAAAAATAAAATCGTTCACCAAGTTTTCACCTACGATTTTAATTGTTCAAAAATTAATCCTCTGGTCACCAACATTTTACAATTTTCCTTTGGTCGCATCCGGGGTCTTGTATGACCCCAGGTTTCAATCCTTAAGTTCAAGTGTCAAATAAACCCATTTCGACAACACAACGAACCAACCCCAAAACCAACATATCGATGACGAGAAAAAATATATTTCGAAGAGAATCCGCCCAAAGTATCTCATCCTAAAAACAGAAAACAATTACAAAGTGCCAAATTGTTCAGTTTAGTTCACCGAAGCCTCCCCCCCAACACCCGTCAACATCCCAAATCGTCCAATCCCCAGCCTCCCAACTGACACAAATCATTCCACATCCAAAAATCGTCTTCCACAACCGCCAATGTTAAAAAAAAAAATTCCAGGAAAATTGTGGAATCCGAACGAAACCCAACCGATATTGGCCCTTCACGGATGGCAAGACAATGCAGCCTCTTACGACAATCTTATTCCATTGTTGCCCCAAAACACATCCGTGCTGGCGATTGATCTCCCCGGTCACGGTTTGTCAAGCTGGTTGCCAAAAGGAACGTTTTACAGTAGATTGATGTACGCGCAAATTATTCGTCGTATAAAAGATCAATTGAATTGGCAAAAAATTGGTCTTATAGGACATTCTCTCGGTGGCATGATTTGTTTCACCTATACCGCGTTATTTCCCGAAGACGTTAAATTCGTGACAGCTCTGGATTATTTCAAATATCCCGTGGCAAATGTCAATGATCAAACGATCAAAACGGCCGAGGAATTGAGGAATTTTTTGGATTTGGAAAAATCGGATAAATTGACGCGAAGTTTCAGGGAGGAAGAAACAATTGCAAAATTGATAGAAGTTACGGAAAATTCTTTGAACGAATCGACTTGTCGAATTTTGATGTCCAGAGGAGTTACGAAAAATGCGGATGGTACTGTTTATTTGAATCGTGATCCTGCAGTTAAATTGTTGAGTTTGACGGCGTTGTTCACGAACGAACACATGATGGAAAAAGCTCGTCGAATAAAAGCTCCTTATTTGATTGTCAAAGCGGATGATTGGGGCTATTACGGGGATAAGGACGATTATTTCGATTGCATGGGAGTGATTGAGAGAGGGAGCGTTGATTTTAGATACTTCGTGGTACCGGGGAAACATCATTTTCATATGATGAATCCTGAACCAGTTGCGGAATTGATGATACCGTTTTTGGAAAAATACAATTAGGTTTAGGGATTGATGAGTGTTTCGGTTGATGTTGATTTTGCTGGGAGACGGTGTTAATGATACGTTTGTTGGTGTAGACACTGATGATATCTATGGCGTTTCGAAGGGTAAATACGCTGACGAAAGCTAGTTTTGTTATCAATTGGCATTGGGCGAAAAACATTGTTTTTTTTGTAGCTTCGAAGATGTCGAAGTTTGTACCGGAAAAAAAAGTTTTGCGGCGAAGTTTGATGATCTTCTTTTGTTTGAAGATAACGGCTGGTGAAAGTTATCGATTGTTGGTCGAAGCTTATGGTGAGAATGCTTTGACCCAAAAAAAAACTTGTGAACGATGGTTCGAACGATTTTGAAGTGGTGATTTTGATGTAAAAGACAAGGAGCGTACAGGTCAGACGAAAAAGTTTGAAGATGCAGATTTGCGAGGATTATTGGATGAAGACTCGTACTCAAACGTTTGAAACAATTGGCAGAAGCATTGAACGTTGCCCGATACAACATTTACGAACGTCTGCACGACCAAAGACGCGATAAAGTCATTTTTCAACGTGACAATGCTCGGCCTCACGTTGCTAAATGGGTAAAAAACTATTTGGAAAATATTAAACGGGACGTCTGACCCCACTCGACGTTATTCACCGGACTTGGCACCTTCGGATTACCACTTATTTCGATAAATGCAGCACGGACTTTCGGAACAACGCTTACGTTCTTACGAAGAAGTGAAAAATTTGGCGGGATAAATGATTGGCCTCAAAAAACGAACAGTTCTTTTGGCGCGAAATCCATTCTTTGACAAAAAGATGGGGGAAAGTCATAGCTAACGATAGCCAATACTTTGATTATCGAGATAATTAATTATCTTCCGGAAATAAATGCTCAAATTCTGCGAAAAAATCGCCATCGGTGACCAAAACATCTATAAGATCTATTATAATTTATTCGTACGACAAGGAGGATCGACTGATTGGCTAATTTTAAGCGATGAAGGGTCGTTGAACGATCGACAAAAATATATATATTTTTCAAATTTCCTGGTGAAATTCTTTATAAAAAAAATGATGCATAGCTCAAATGACATTCAATGTAATAATTCATTAATTATTGCTAGCCGACGATCGACGAAGACAACTTATCTGATTTAAATAACCAAAAAACTTCTTTTTAAATTATTTAAATGCTAGAATTAGATATAAAAGGTTTATTACATAGTTCATTCTCATCAAACTCGTCGTCATTTACCTTCTCGGTCACGACAGCGAGACGTGATATATCGCAACTATTTTTTTAACATTCGGATCTCAAACAAACATTCTCAAGTCGATGTGACACTACTCGGTCGGTAACGAAAACTGTAATCAATAAACATCCGCCACAAATTGATCTCACGAATGAAAGAAGAAAATGTTGCGCTTCGTTTAAACAATTCTGCAGCTCAAATGTTTTGTGAAACGAGATTTTATGAATAAAAAATAATAAAAAAATTGTTTTGAAAATAAATAAAAAACGATATTTTTTTCTATCCGCATTTTTTAATTAATAGAAATAATTATAATCATGAACAAGAGCGTTTGTTTATAGACGAGAGGTGTATAAATAAGTCCGAGTATATCTTGCGCCCTCTTCCGGCTCTGTATTTCCCAGGTAAAAGCGTTTTGGATCCGAGAAACGCTCGCATCCGTCGATAATAAAAACTGTGATCTACTATTCTCGTCCACGATTGATCTTGTAGACGAAACACGAGAACGGTTGACTGTGTTTTGACATTCTTTAGCGAATCGTTCTTATCTTTTATTGGAAAAATAAACGCCGACGAAAAACAACGCTTTCGGAAGACTCTCAGCACCATCTCTCTCGCACTCGTATCGAATTGAGAAAGAGATGCTGTAACACAATCGCATAATCTTAATCTTGAGATATTTACGACGTGAACGAAGTCGTAAATATCTTTCGACGTTTTTTGCGATAATCCAGGTGGAATTATCGCATGATCATTCATCCGTAAAAATTGTATATGAGGTATTCCACGGCAAATTGGCCAGCCAAGATTTTTTTTGGGCCTCCGTTGAACCTTCGACGCTCGTATGATTTTTCTGCGGAATCTTTGGACCACCCTGGAGCTCGTGAAAAATTCAAAACTACTCGGTAACCAAGAGTAAACGCGTACCGCGACAATTTCAATAATTTTTATTTTTTTAATCGTGATTTC
>OZ020177.1:5064129-5084335 GCA_963971145.1 Sussaba pulchella | reverse complement strand
GGAAAACGTCAAAAACTCGTTGTCGCGCGTGGATCCATCGGACCAGCTGGGCGAGAGGGGGGGGGGGAGGATTAAAATAATGACGTAACGAGACGCGTGCGCGCGCTTGCGGGTCGCGTGACACCGAGATCTATCGCGAAGCTTCCTATACATACATCTCTTATTCGCTGATCGTCAAAACCTTGGCATCCCCCGAGCACTTTGTTTTTTTTTTTTTTAAACTCTTTTTTTATTCACTTCCTTTTCTTTTATAATTTTCTCCCCTTCGGTCCCTCCGCCAACGGCGCTGCGTCCCACGAGCCCGTGTTTATGCGCTATTAAAATTCTCTTCAAGGTTCGAAACGTCGAAAGCTCGGTGTCAGAAACGCGCTATCGCAACGCTTAAACGCGCACTAAACTTTGGACCGGACGCGAATATGTCTCGCGCGTTTAGTTCTCGTTATCATTGTTGTTGTTGTTGTTGTTATTATTATTATTATTGAGAGCATCGTCGTTGTTTCTCGTTGATTTAATTGGGCTCGATCGCGTTATCGGTAACTCGCGGGCGCCACGAAGAGATAAGAAAACGGTCGGGAAAGACGAGGAAGGGAAAAAAAAAAAATCACACACGCACTCTCGGATATACGTACACGCATAATCGAGTAATGATGTTTCGTACAACGAGAAAACCTTGAGGGCATTCTCGTCGTGCTCGTCGTCGCGTCGCTCTCGTCGGGGATTGAGAAATTCGAATTAATAATAACAATAATAAATAAAAAAAATCTTTATCGCATCCCCTCCACGTTTTTTGATAAACGCGCGTGCGATCTTTTTTTTTTTGTTGGTTTTTTTGGTTTTTTCGATAAGTTTTTTTTTGGTTCCAACGTCGTCCACGTTGCGAGGAGTGCGGAAACGAGTGTTCGGGTGGTTATCGTCGCGTAGTTCGTCGGATAAACGTTTTAGACTGGTTTCGAACGTAGTTCGGTGAACGCAGGCTCGTGGATTATTATTTTTTTTTTCTTTTTTTGGAAGTCGCAGAGTTTCGGGAATTAATTCGTTGGGTGGCTGGTGAGATATTTGGCGATCGACGGATTTTTTGCGACCGATTTTTAACGACGTGACGTCGAAACGTCGTTGACGAAATGACGGATTCGAAGAACGAAAAAATGCACTACACACCGCCAACGTCGGATACGATACAGACCAAACCGTTTCCGATCAGAGGTAATTTTTTTTTTTTTTTTTGGTTTTAAATAGTTTTTTTTGTATTTTATCGATGGCGAGATTTTTTTTAAGGCTCGAACTATATGCGGCGATATTCACGTCGGACTTTTGTGGATTTTTTTGTTTTTTTAATTTGAGTTTGGACGAAGTCGGATGTGGATTTGTGTGTGTATGACTTTTGAGGTGTCGTTACGTGTACGGAGGAGTCAATTATGAGACGCAAAAGGTGGTTTGATGATTTTGTTTTTGAATTTTTTTGTTTTGGGGGGATTTTTGATTTTGGGTTTCTAACCTCTTCGTTGGGGGGGTTTTTTTTTTTGGAGGATGGTTTGGAGATTTAATTTGATGGGTTTTGGGGTTTGGCGGTGACAGGGGATGAGTTGGTTTTTTTTTTTGGGGGGGAAATTTAATGGGATTTTTGGGTTTTGGAGTGTGGATGACGTTTTGGGAATGGGGGAGGCTGGAAATTGATCATTCGGGGGAGGAATGGAGAAGTTAACCGAATAAGTCTATTTTGAAGGTGAAATTGAATAAGTTCAAGTGTTTTTTTTTCTGTTTTAAATCCATATGTTACAGACTATTTGGAACTTACCGAAAGCTACGTTGAATAGTGTCAAAAACTGTGTTTATTATGATAATTGTCATTTTTTAAATCGCTACGTTAGCTGCGATAGAGAGTTTGCAACGTAGAATATTGATATTTGGAAATAATATTCGTTTTATGGACTTTTTTGGTTCACTATAATTTTTATGTGACAAATCCTGAACCAATTGTGAAATTGATGATGTCGATTTGATGAAAATACAATTAAGTCTGATAATTAGATTTATTATAATTTATTGGTCAGTAAATCAGCGAGGAAGGTCGAACGATTGGTTTGTTTGAGCGATGAAATTCATTGTTTTCTAAGGAAAAAAATGAATATGATTTATAAATATATATTCAAAAATAGAGAAAAATATTTGTCTTTCTATTTATTGGGTAAAATTCTTCATTAAAAAAATTGTAGATAGTCTAAATAATATTCAACATAATAATTAAATAATCGTTGCTAATCAAGGATCAACAAAGGCAAGATATCTGATTGTAATAACAAAAAAGCTTTTTTTCTTACATTTTTAAATGCTGAATTTGGCTATAGCCGAAAACTAGATATAAAAACTTATTCAGTTTTGCCTCAAAACCACAAAGATTTTACGACGACTCGCCAGATTGGTAAAACGGTTATTCAAAGCCGTTCTATGCATTCGAGCGATGCCAAACTCGACGGTACGATCGATTATAATTTTTTTTTCTTGAAAAATGAGAATTTTCATCGAAGCGACTCAGCAAAAAATCTCACAACACTGAATTTATCATTCTCGTGAAGTCCGTGACGATGCAAACCAAGCTACGATGCGTTTGTAAAATGTTAGGGTTTTATAATTGCATTTGCAAAAAAATTTTGGGTTCTAAACGTGTTTTTTGGGGATTTGTTTCTCCGTCTCGATTAACCCCGGGTCAAAAAATGATTGGGGGGGGAGGCGGAAGAAAGACGGGACGTCGGTTGGCAGCTTTTATTGTTCTCAACGCGCTCAATGTTCCTCAATTCGACGGCGAATTGGAATTGCACATCATTGAATTATTTCCAGAGCGAGCGAGTCCGAAGCGGAACTGGCTCGGAGCCAGTTCTCGGACGGAGATTAATAACTGCGAGATTGGGTAGCAGGAAGCATCCATTCTTTGGCTTTTTATTCTACCGTCGGCTTTTCTCCGAGCTTAGAAAACAGTCGTAGCTCGAGCATTACTTATCGTTCGGTGTAATAAAACATTTTCCAATTATCGAGCAATGAGAAACTGAGCTCCGCGGCTTTGCGCTGAAAATATAATTTTTTTCCCTTCTTTCTTTTATCTTATTGCCAGTTCGGACGTCGAAACTGTTGCCAATCGGTGACAAACGGCTGGCAGACTGTTTTTCGTTAATTACCTTCCTAATTGTCGAACGAGAATTTCAAATTGATTGATGAAGTTCTATTTTCATTCGCGCTTGAACTTGATTTATAATTTTGTAAATTTTTTCAAGGAAATTTGGAATATTTTAGATAAATTTGTGGGGTCAAAGCAATTAGATTATCCGTCTATCTTTCTGATACAAAAATTTTAAGTTGATCGACAACTTTGTTCTATTTTTATTCTCCTTTCAGTTCGATTACTAATTTTGTAATTTTTTTCAAGGAAATTTGGAATATTCTGAATAAATTTTTGGGGTCAAAGCAATTAGATTATCCGTCTATCTTTCTGATACAAAAATTTTAAGTTGATCGACAACTTTGTTCTATTTTTATTCTCCTTTCAGTTCGATCACTAATTTTGTAAATTTTTTCAAGGACATTCAGAGTATTTCAAATAAATTTGTGGGGTCAAAGCGATAATATTATTTGTCTGCAGCTTCCCAATACGGAAATTTAAATTTGATCAACAATTTTGTTCCATTTTTATTTGCCTTCCAGCTCGATCACTAATTTTCTAAATCTTTACAAATAAATTCACAGTACTTCAAATAAATTTCTGAGGTCAAAGCGATAATATTACCCCTCTTTATCTTCCTAATAAAAATTTTTTAATTTGATCAACACCTTTGTTCCATTTTTATTCGCCTTTCAGCTCGATTACTAATTTTCTAAATTAAAAAAAATTCAAACCCCTTTAAACAAAATTTCCGGGATTGAAGCGATAATCCGTCCGTTTAATTTCTCATCGTATCAAAATAATATCGCAAGATAAATGAATGCACAAACATAAAGTCTATTTACCCAGTTTTGCGCGAACGTTTCGACGAGTCTCGGTATATTTTATTGCCACTGATAAATTTACAAGTAGATATCGAATCCGTTACGTCTTTGTTCGATACGATGAGATCAAATAAATAAATGTATTCCACACATTGTACCATCGATAGCCGATCAAAGACACTTTTTATCATCTCGATTCGACTCGATCAGAGTCGCGCTTGCCATTGTCGCGATAACGCATGGTCCAAAGGGTGCGGAAACAAAAGAACGGAAAACATTACTCAGAGAACGTTTAAAAAGGAAAAAAAAAAAAACAGCTGTAAATTTGTCGGCGTATTATCTACCTTTCTCGCGGTAAATCACATTTGCATATATTTCAGTCGAACGACGTTCGTCGCTTGGGTAAAAAAAAATTCTTCCGTCTTTTCTCGCGTTCGGTAACGTTCGGTCAAAAGCTGCGCACATGGATCCCATTAGCGTCTTACAATTTTTAAGTGAGTTAGCAAATATATACATTTTTATGTAGCATAAAAATGTAGCAGAAAAGCTGTCGTTGTAACCGAAGCTGTTTCTCTTATCAACCGGCGTGCGTTACCGCTAATGCATTTTTTTGTATTTTATACAGCGATTTCCATTTTTTTCTTTAACTCAAAGCTTTGTCACATTCGCAATTAGAAAAGCTTCATAAAAAATTATTATAAAAAAAAAATTAAATCATTCAAAGTTATATAAAAAACAAATGTTATTTCTCTGATAAATTAAATCGAAATTGAAGTACGTAAATCCAAATTAAATTTAAATTGAATTAAATTAAAATTCAATCAGACCAAAATTCAATAAAATTTATATTAAATAAAATCAAAATTAATTTAAATAAAAATTACATTAAAACAGAATTAAATTATGTTAAAATTAAATTAAATCAAAATTAAATTAATTTAAAATTGAATTAGACGAAAATTCAATAAAATTTATATTGAATGAAATCAAAATTAAATTAATTAAAAACTAGAATCAATCGAACCTAATTTAAATCAAAATTAAATTATGTTAAAATTAAATTGAATCTCAAATCAAATCAAAATTAAATCAAATTCATCTATATGTAATGAAATAAATTAAATCAAAATCAAATTAAATCAAAATTAAATTCAATCAAAATTAAATTTAATCTAAATTAAGTTCCATCAAAATTAAATTAAATCAAAACTAAATCAAATCAAAATTAAATTAAATAAAAACTAAATCAAATCAAAATCAAATTGAATAAAAATTAAATTAAATCAAAACTAAATCAAATCAAAATCAAATTGAATCAAAATTAAATTAAATCAAACCACGTAGAAAAATCAGCATCAATTGCGGCAAACTCTTTCAAGATCTAAATTTTCATCATGCATATGCGTAATTATTCATCACAACTTGACCCAAACCCAACCATCGTCTTTATCATCATTCTCTTCCCATTTCTCATCCCAATTTAATTTCCCCAATTTCCCAACTGCCTCTTCCTTCGAATAAAATCGTTAAAAAATCCATAATTTCCCAGGAGAACGAGCGAATTTCGTGAACAAGCCTCACGTCATCGCAATGGTTGGTCTTCCCGCGCGTGGAAAGACCTACATATCCAAGAAGCTGTGCCGTTATCTCAATTGGATCGGAATAAACACGAAGGTATTCAATCTCGGCGAATACCGAAGACACGCGACAACGGCTTACAAGTGTCACGATTTTTTTCGTCCCGACAATATTAAAGCCATGGCAATAAGAACCCAATGCGCGATGGATGCACTTCACGATGTTTGCCAGTGGTTGGAAAGCGGCGACGGCGAAGTGGCCGTCTTCGACGCCACCAATTCGACCTTCGACAGGCGACAAATGATTCACGACATAGTCGTCAAAAAAATGGGTTTCAAATTGTTCTTCGTCGAATCCGTGTGCAACGATCCGGAAATCGTCGAACAAAATATCATGGAGGTAGGATTTTTATTTATTTTTATTCTCACAAGGTTCTTTTGTGGAAGAAAAATCAATCGAACGGAATTAAATAGCCAACGAGGTTGCTTCTTTTTTTTTTTTTTTTTTTTTTAATAATGAAGAGGTGGAGAAAAAATTGCGAAGCAGAGCTGATGAAAGAGAAGGCGAAAGATCGATGAAGCAGGGACGTTTGTGTGTGTGTGGTTTTGTTTAGTACAGCTTTGGAAGATTTTTGTATTGCAGAGTTAGTCGATTTACAAATAGAATTCGATAAATTACAAGAATTAACAAATAAATTTGAAGAAATTTGAATTTCTGATTTAAAGATAATTGAATAACAAATAAATTTGAAATGAATTTGAGAAATTTGAAATAAAGTAACGAATGTTATTTGGAAGATCGAAAAAAATAGAGAAAAAAAATTTTCAAAATTGCAAAAATTAACAAATATAATTTGAAAAATTGAAAAATAAATTTTTTTAATTAAAAGAATTAACGAATATAATTTGAAAAAATAGAAAAAAAATAGAGAAATAAAATTTGTCAAAATTGCAAAAATTAACAAATATAATTCGAGAAAATTGAAGAAAATTGAGGAACAAAATTTTCGAAATTGCAAAAATTAACAAATATAATTTTAAAAATCGCCAAAAATTGAAAAATAAAATTTTTTAAATTAAAAAATTAACAAATATAATTCGATAAATCAAAAAAAATTGGAAAATAAAAATTTTTAAATTAAAAAAATTAACAAATAACCGAAAAAAATAGAGAAATAAAATTCTCAAAATTAAAAATATCAACGAATATAATTCGAAAAATCGAAAAAAATTGAGAAATAAATTGTTCAAAATTGCTAAAATCAACAAATATAATTCGAAAAATCGAAACAAAATAAAATCTTCAAAATAAAAAAAAAAATAAACGCAAATACATTTGAAATTAACGAAAAATTTGGTTCACTACAGCTTTAAAAAATGATTTTCACATCGCAGGTCAAGGTGAGCAGTCCGGATTACGCGACAATGAACAAGGAGGAGGTATTGGCGGATTTTATGCTGAGAATCGAGCATTACGAGGAAAAATATCAACCTTTGGACGAGAACAAGGAGAACGATCTTTCGTTCATGAAAATTTACAACACCGGTGAAAAAGTTTTGGTTCACAAACACGAGGGTCACATACAGAGCCGTATTGTTTATTATTTAATGAACATACACATCGTTCCGAGAACGATTTATCTGACGAGGCACGGCGAGAGCGGAATGAATTTGGACGGTAGAATCGGGGGTGATTCGGATATAAGCGAGAGAGGAAGATTGTATTCGAAAGCATTGGCGGATTTTATTAAAGAACAGGACATACAGGGACTTAGAGTTTGGACGAGCTGGTTGAGAAGGACCATACAAACCGCGGCCGATGTTAATGCGCCCCAGGAAAGGTGGAAAGCGCTTAATGAAATCGATGCGGTGAGGAATTAGAAAAATATGGAATTTGATTTTGTGTACAATTTTTTTAATTTTTTTTAAATTGTTATTATTATTGATGAAGTTGTGATTTGAAAACAATGTTTTTGAGGTTGAATTGGAGATGAGATTGTGGAGATTGTACATTGGTGATTTTTGTTATTTTTGGGAGAATTTTTATTGCTTCGGCAGTGAGTTAGAGTCAAGATAGAAAATTATGGAAAAAATCTGATTTTTTAATTTTATTGAATAAGTTTTTTTTTAAATATTCTTTGGGTGCTGTTTCAGTGCTGAATGATGGAAATGAGCTTGAATAGAGTAAATATTGTCAAATAGGATAATTAATTAAAGTTTAATATAGAATATATCGAAAAAATACGATTTTTCGGTTTTATTTATAAAATTTATTTAAATTTTTTATTTATTTTTTTCCGTCAATTTTTTTCGTGCTATATTAGTGCTCAACGACAGAAATATTATTGAATAGAGCAAATATTATCAAATAGGATAATTAATTAAATTTTAATATAGAATATATCGAAAAAATGTCGAAAAAATACGATTTTTCGGTTTTATTTATAAAATTCATTTATTTCTTCATTCATTTCAATTTTTTGAGTGCTATAATAGTGCTCAGTGCCAGAAATATTATTGAACAGAAAATATATCATCGAATAAAGCCATTAGTTTAAGTCAAGCTGGAATGTATTTGAAAAAATGTCGATAAAATCCGACTTCTCATTTTTATATTTATGAAAATTTGTTTATTTTTTGTTTTTGTGATTTGAGACGTCTTTCTTCATGAATTTTAACTCGAAAACGTTTATTTTGACCGTAAATTTTTATCAACAGGGCATCTGTGAAGAAATGACTTACGAGGAAATAGCGGATAAATATCCGGAAGACTTTGCGGCAAGGGACCAGAACAAATTTTCATATCGCTATCCACGGGGGGAAAGTTACGAAGATTTGGTTGCGCGTTTAGAACCTGTTATCATGGAATTGGAACGTCAGGGCAACGTTCTCGTAGTAACTCATCAAGCAGTTCTGCGATGTCTTCTCGCTTATTTTTTGGACAAGAGTGCAGGTCGGTTGCGGCAACCAGTCCTTTTCAAACCTATCATAATCGAATCAATAAAAGAAAAATAAACGCAAATAAAATTTTTAAAATGAAAAAAAATCAACAAATAAAATTCTAAAGATTAGAAAAATTAACGAATAAATTAAATTAACGAATGTAATTGAAAAAATCGAAATAAAATTTGAAGAATTGAAAAAAAATTGACAAATTTTCAAATAATTCTAAAAATGGCAAAAAAATTGAGAAACAAAATTTGAAAAATTGAAAAAAAATTAACAAATATAATTCTAAAAATGGCAACAAAATTGAGAAATAAAATTTGAAAAATTGAAAAAAATTAACAAATATAATTTGAAAAATGGAAAAAAAAATTGAATAACAAAATGTTCAAAATTAAAACAGTGAACAAATAAAATTTACAAAATTAAAAAAAATTGAGCGATACAATTTTCAAAATTTTAAAAATAAACAAATTTAATTTAAAAAATTAAGAAAAAAAATGAAAAATCTAAATTTCCACAATTCCAAGAATCAACAAGTATAATTTGAAAAATCTAAAAAAATTGAAAAATTAAATCTTCGAGAAGAAAAAAAATTAACGAATATAATTTGAGAAATAAAAAAAAATATTGCAAGATAAAATATTCAAAATAAAAATATTAAAAATTAACATTAAATAAAAAAATAATAATTTGAAAAAAAAACAATTGTATTATTTAAATTGTAATGCAATTACAGATGAGTTGCCGTATCTGCAAGTACCATTGCACACCATACTGAAGTTAACGCCGGTCGCGTACGGCTGCAAGGTAGAACGAATCCGTTTGCCGATCGACGCGGTGGACACTCATCGACCGAAACCAAAGGTAGAGACAATGAACCCGTTGTAAAAAAAAAAAAAACAAAAAAAAGAAAAGAAAAATAACAGAAAAAAAACGACATACGTGCTCTGTTTATTTTTATCTTTTCCGCAAACCGCAAGATACCAGCGCTTTGATCGAACGACCCCGAAGAAACCTGCCTGACATTTTTACTGCGATGCAAAATAAAAAACGAATGGAAGAAAAATTTATCAACCGTTGTCCCTACGTGTTCATCGTGTTTTTTTAATAATCCCTCCGTCTTATAATTAATTCCTGTCCGTGTGAGTGACGGAGAATGATTTTTTTTTCTCACCTTTCTGCTGTCTGTTCTCGTTTGTGCGTTGAATTTTCTTACTCTTCATTTTATTTATCAGTTTGTGTAATAAATTCCCACCGTTTTTGTATTTTATTTTCTCCCCAAAATTTTGTGATCTGTTAGGTGAAGTATATATATATGCATTGGCAAGTTCTTTGCTTGCTTTTCAAACCTATCTGCTTCAATTTTTCGAATTAATTAATTTAAATCAATTTTTAGGCTTTTGAAATAAAAATTCCAAGATGCAAAAAAAGTTTATTTGAAATTTGAAACTTGGCAAAACCAATCTTGAGCCATCCTTGGAGCTGTGGCATGTATTCCATGCACGTTAACAAATGTCGCGAGCTGCTTTCGTAGCTTTTTGACCACGACAAAAATTAAAAATAGAGCAGATGTCGAAAATGAATTTTTTTTGCCTCCCAAAACTTTCATTTCGAAAGAAATTGATTCAAATCAATTAATTCTCCAAATTAAAGCAGATAGGTTTATAAAGCAAGGAAAGGACTTGCGAATGCATATATATACTTTACTCAACGAATCACAAAATTGCGTGGAAAAAGAAATAAAACACAAAAATTAAGAGAATTTATTACACAACTTAATAATTTGTTCTGTTGATATTCGTTGATTCTCTGGTAATTTTCTTCGCCTATGGTCTGGTAGAGCAGTAGTTTACATTCTTCATTCGATTGCATGTTTTGGACAAGAATGACCAACCACAGTTGTTAATCTGAATGGGTAAGTCGAGTTCTGTCCAATCTGAATGTACGTTTAAATTGCATCTGACTTTATTTTGTTTCGTTTGGTAGTTTTTCTTTTGTAGACATTCGTTACATTCGCATTATCGTTCATCTCATTGTACTGTCAATAATGAAACTAATCTTCATATGTTTGATATCCTTAAGGGGTTATCTCTAGTTGTTCGAGGGAATATTGATGGATTTTTATGATTTTTTTCAGCCATGTCGACATTATTTTATTAGAGTACACTATACAGTATTAATTACAACGTATATTGAGGTACTTGTATGCATTTTTTCACGAAAAAAAATTCAATTTTGGGGGATATATTGCCGTTGATCCAAAACCTTTTTTTTTTTTAATTAAGGATCACTTCCGGTAAGCATATCTCTGGAATGGCTCATCTAAAATAAAGAAACCAATATGATTTTGTTAGTATAATATTAAAGGCAAATCGTGGACGAAGGGCTTAGCGAAATTTCGATTTTTTAAATAATTTGTGGGTCAACAACCAAATTTTTAAAATCTCAAAAATCGAACTTTTCGGAAAAATCGGTTTTTTTTTTAAAAAAGCGAAATTCCGCTAAACCCTTTGACCATGAACTGCGTTTAATATCATACTGACAAAGTCTTATTAATTTGTTTATTCTTGCGGAGACGTTTCGGAGATATCTAATAAAATTATGTCAAGATGGCTAAAAGAAATCATGAAATCAGACTTTAATTTCCCCGCAAATAAATAGATACAAACCCTTAAGCAACATTTCTTCTTAAAAAAAACAATTGTAGTAACACGTTTGATAAAATTCCAGTCATAGATAAAATTAGAAAACTCATATCCGAACGCCAGTGAGAAAATTGCTTTGCTCGACGTTTTGCGATTATTTTTTTAAAGACGCTGATATCAAATTGCCGAAAAGTTTTGTTTACTTATTCAATTATTTTTTTATCAATTAATATAATTCTTCATTCATTGATTTATTCAATTTTTCTTATTTATTAATTAATATAATTCTTTATTCATTTATTTATTCAATTTTTCTTATTTATTAATTAATATAATTTTTCATTTATTTATTTATTCAATTTTTCTCATTAATTATTGATAGAATTCTTCATTCATTTATTTATTTAATTTTTCTTATTAATGATTAATATACTTCTTTATCTATTCATTTATTCAATTTTTCTCATTTATTAATCAATATAATTCTTCGTTCATTTATTTATTCAATTTTTCTCATTCATTAATTAATATAATTCTTCATTTATTTATTTATTCGATTTTTCTTATATACTAATTAATATAATTCTTCATTTATTTATTTATTCAATTTTTTTCATACATTAATTGATATAATTTTTCATTCAATTATTCATTAATTAATATTATTCTTCGTTCATCCATTCATCAAATTTTTCTTATCCATCAATCAATATAATTCTTTATTAATTTATTTATTTCCATAAACCCACGAGGCAAAAGTTTATTCGCAGAATGAAATTGAAAAAAAAAAAAAAAATTGTCATCATTGATAAAAGAATAAAGTTGGTAAAGGCCCAATGGTTTGCGATGATTGTTGGCAGGTTCCAGGATTTTTGGAAGACCGGTTCAAGGGAAAAGCTCGAGGTCTCGACACCTGATAACGATGGATTCGCGTGTTACGACCTTATCGCAATCGCGCCTTATTTGCGAATCAGGAGAAACGTCGTACAGTAGGTATACATACACACATATACGTATGTATGCGAAAGAAGAAGAGCATTTCGGGCAGCCGGCTGTCCTTTGCAAAAGTTTGAACAAGAAAAAACCAAAAAGAAAAAAAAAACGAAGAAAGAAAGAAAAAAGAAAAATAAAAAATAAACCTACGGTTACTATAGTGCCAAAAATTATTTTCTATTTGTTTACCATCGTTGTAATAACTACGTATCGTGAAATCCGTGAAAGATAATAACAGACAGACTATTGTTTCTTTATTATGCAAGATATTAAGAAGCTAGGGATCGAAATTTCGACTGATCAAAGTCGCGGCTGGTGAATAAATGGAATTAAAATGGTCGGGAAATTAATAGAGCGAATGGACAATATTTTGATGAATTTAAATCTCGAAAAAATACATGTAGAGTGTTTAGAAGGAAAATAATTATTTTTTCGTCGGTGCTACTTTCTTTAAGGTGAGTTTGGGCCCTGAAAAATACTTGCCTAAAATTTGAGCAGCCCAGCTCATGGGTAAAAGATCCCGCCAATAGATTTTTGCTTATTTTTTACAGCTCTCGCGATATCTCCTGAACTATGCTATTTACGAGAAAATGTTGGAGAACTTGTTTTATCGAGAGTTTAATTTCCGAAAAAAAAGGTTCGTATAAATTTTGTCGAAAGCAGAACATTCGTTCGGATATTTGCAAAATACTCAATTACGATTTGAAATAAGAGAAAACGTCATCGTACTCGATACGTTAATATATTCTCTTCTCGTCCACTTTCGTCCAATGAAGTATTGCCATTAAAAATCTTCTCGCCATAAAAAATTCAAATTGACAACATTAATTCGTCATGAAAATAATAACATATATTTCATTTTTAATATTTCACATTAATTTTGCAAATATCTGAATGAATTTTCTGCATTCGACAAAATTGATATGAATCTTTTTTGTAGGAAATTAAATTCTTAATAAAACAAGTTCTCTAAGATTTTCTTATAAATATCATAGTTCGGGAGATATCGCGAGAATTGTAAACAATAACGAAAAATCGAATAGTGCGACCTTGTACGCATCAGCTAGCTTGCTCTTAATTTAGGTGGAGATTTTTTTAAGACCCGGAACTAACATTTAAGGGGGTAGCACCGAAGAAAATAAAATATTTTATTTTTTTTCGAAATAGTCGACTATATATATACGTTGTAAAGATGTTAATCCGTCGAGATATTGCAATTCGGAGCTCCGACAATTCCTTATTCCTTATTTTCGGTTTTAATCAGCAATTTAATTCGATCTATCAAGCCGTCGAAACTTTGATCGGTCGAAATTTCGATCTCCACCCGCGAAATACTTCAATGATAATTAAATGTATCATAAACAATTGATTCACGTATGCAGGACGTGTGTGAGAAGAAAACAAACGACGAGATAATTAATTAATTAAGTAGCCAGAGAGAACGAAAGGGAGAGAAAGAGAGAGAGAGAGAAAAGGAGAATCGCGTTGGTTGTTTATACTTTAATTTGGTCATCTGTGATCATTAACGCGAAATATGTGATAGACGTGTTTGGAATGTTATCAATATTGAAGAATTCAAACCGAAAAATAATTTTAAAAAATGAAAAGAGAAGAAGAAGAAAAAAATCGCAATCGTGATCGCAATTTTTCGATTTTTATAATTCTGATATTTGATATTCGACACGAGCGAGCCGTCCGGCGTAAGAGCGGTAGCCTTTATTTTTTTTTTGTGGAAAGGATAATTTATCAAGGATCACCGATCAGCATTATTTCGTCGTAGAAGTTTTGGAAATTTTTCTTTCGTTTCTTTCCTTATAAAGAAGGAAGTTTTTCTTTTAAACCGTTGGGTTGGCAACTAATTCATTGCGGATTTTATCAATAGGTGATTTTAGAATATTCTTTCGTTTTGTCAACGTGGTCGAAGCACCTGATCTATATTGTTTTCTCGTTGTTCGGACTTTCACCTTTAATTTAGTAGAAAAATTGTATCGATTTGTTATTTAGTTTCGTTTTTATCCCAATTTTGAAATGGAAGAACAAGACGCGAATTTTTCAGTGAAAAATCACCAGAACGAAATTTGGCAAACCAATTTTGACACTGACTTTCTTTCAAGGCTTCATTTCCATATAAGACACGTAAAATCTTTCGTGCCTGCGATGCGTTTCTGCCTTTTCGGAAAATAATACAATAAAACATGTCTGAAATTCGCGTCTTGTTCTTCCATTTCAAAATTGGGACAAAAACGAAACTAAATAACTAATCGTTACAATTTTTCTACTAAATTAAAGGTGAAAGTCCGAACAACAAGAAAACAATATAGATTAGGTCCTTCGATCACGTTGACAAAACGAAAAAATATTCTAAAATCACCTATTGATAAAATCCCCAATGACTCAGTTGCCAACCCAATAGTTTTTTTTTTAATCCGAACGCGATAGATTTTATATAATAATTAACGCGAGAACGTGTAAATTATTTCTGTATTTCGAAACCCATTTAAGGGCCGTTTATTCGAGTAATTTATGAAACAGTAATTAATTCACAGACACGTATCGATAATTATGCTGTTTGTGATAAAGCAGTAATATTAATCTCCTACGATTATTTATAAAACGAGACGTTTTTTTTTTGTTTTTAAATAATAGGAAAAAAAATCGACCACTTATTCGTACGAATTAATTTCGCGTAACGAAAAGACCATTGTTTAGTTCATAATAGAAAAATAATTCTTATAGTCATTCTATGGTCAGTCTGTAAACGCGAACGCTTCTCGTAAAAAATCTTGTTGAAATTTCCTCGCTCGACCTACGATCAAGCTCCTAACGTTTCGTTTTTTTGTTTTGATTTTTTTGTTTTCGTTTTTGTTTTTTCTTCTAATTTTCATAGCGTTTTCGTGAGAAGCTCGATAAATTCGTGCTTCCAATGATCGAGGATCTGTCGTAATTCATTCGAATTTCTACGTATACGATCGAAACGTCGGCTGACATCTAGATAATGCTGTTTTCCAAGACTTTGTATACCCGTGAACGATGTTTGTCGATCGTTTTCATTAATTCGTACGTATTACTGATTTAAAAAAAATACAAAAAATATATAAATTCACGAAACCGATGAATTATGTCAAACTATAAATAAAAAAAAAAATGTAAAATAAACTACGGTATCGATAGCGGGTCAACGGATAAAATTTTCGACCAAAAAATCAGGAATTTGATTCTGATTTTGGATATATTTTATTACGAATTCTTCGTCTTCGGGATATTCCCGCGAGGTGGCGGCGTTGAGGGTAAAATATCCGATCCTCCGGGATTCATCCTCGTTGTAATAATTGAAATATTCGCCCAAATTCCATTCCACGGGTTCCGTATAATTTTTCTCGTAAAACAACTGATCTGCGAATTACAAAACAAAAACTGTTAGTGCAATTTCATAATATGTCTCCTCACAAAAAAATTGCTACATTTTTACGCAGAATTTTTCAAAATTTATTCAAACGTTTTGTTTTCAATATTTCGATGGAAAATAATCGCTCATCGACTTGGAATCGACGGAGTTTATGATTTTTTTTTTTCCCCAAAATAATTAAATAGCACAAATTAATTATTATATTTTGAGAATAATTCGAAACGTATGATAACAATTAATTGAGATTACCTTGCGTTTTACTTTTACGCCCGTGCGGCGTAATTAAGTTGTAAATAATTGTTTGGGTTTGTCGCAATTTTTTGCGGATCCGCCAACCAATAATGACCCCGGGATCCGCCATCTTGTATGTTGACGGGCATCCCGACGTCATAACGAAGACACGAAACCCGGCTTTTGGGCTCTGGCAAACGTAATCTGAAACCCGATGGCTCAAAATAATTCCGAAATATTTTTAAACAATTCTTCATTCTTATCGCATTTTTTGTCGCAACAAAATTTCTCAAAATAAAGAATTTACATGAATCATAAATTCACAAAAATAAAAAATTTACGAAAGTCAGAAACTAACGAAAAATCAGAAACTTCTGTAAATCAGAAATTCATAACGAAAAAAAAATCGTATATTCTCAAAAATCATAAATTTGTAAAAATAAAGAAAATTTCGAAATTCATAAATTCTCATGGATCGAAGAAAAATTAACTATTGGCTTCTAAATAAACAAAAAAAAAAGCAAGAGTTCGTAAGACGAATTTGAAAACATTTCTTGTCGCGATATAATTAACATTAACGAAATAATTAACGGAAAATGTCTTCGTACTTCTCTCCGTTTTTCGAAATTCTTATAAATTTTTATAATAATTTCGATTTGCCGCTTAGATTTTTCGTTGTTGCTCGAAGTCAACATATTGTTTGTCGTTTTAATAAAAGCGGCAAGGGCCATCCCATCCGCCATCATTATGTGCCCGAGGGCGACAATTGCGTCGATGTTCAGTGGGTCGACGAAATTTAAAAGCTCCCACGCCGAGCGCTTTTTTGTGGAATTACTTGGGTCATCGAGCTCCGTCGACGTGGCGCTTATGAATTCGTAGACGAGGCGACGTATAACCTTGCGATGATTAAAAATATTTTTAAAACAACATTTAAGACAATTTAACATGACCAAAATTGTTGATCCAAATAAAGTTCGTTTAAATAATTCAAATCTGTTTTCATTTATTTATTTTTTAATTGTTATCTACCTCTGCGCCCTGAATTTCTTCGAACTGCAAATCATTTGCAGGAAAAATCCCTTGTCCGTGTACTACATCGATCGAATAAACTGTATTTCTTTGGTCCGAATGAATGCTGATGTAGGAAAGAACAAAAACGATAATAATTTAGTCAACAATTTTTTATGGGTGTAATTATGTGTAAAGTCCTACAGTTTTTTTTTGTCGAAACACAACCACATCACAATTACGTTGAATTACTCACTATCGCTCTTTCCAAATTAATTTCGACTCCCCGGCCGAATTAATATGCGTGCAACGGAGCCCAAAATTTCGGGCGACGGCCTCGAAAATGATCGCTCGGATTCTCGGGATGCCTCTGAGATCGCGATATATCTGAAATTTATCGAAAATAGGTTACAATTGAAAATATTAAATACACATACACATGCATTGGGGTGGCTAGAAAAAAAAACAATTTCAAGTTCAAATGATAAGCATTTGATTCAAAGTACCTTGCATCCGTAGAATTCTACCCGAAGATGAACCCGATTGGATCATTTCTAGGGGTCGCCCACGATTATTAAAGTTTTCCCATTTGATTAACATGGGAAGAACATGAAGTTTCCATTAAAAAAATCATAACTCCGAATTTCATGGCTACGTCGATCCCGTAAGTTCCATTTGAATGCTCTTTAAAAACCGCTTAAAATGGCATATATATTATGGGGCGAATCGCCCCGTTTCGGTCGGCTAAAACCCTTTTATCCCCCGATGTGGTCTATAATTTTTTTAATTATCTTTTGGATCCTTGGACCTCACTGATTTTTCAAAACGATTTCTCCGCCCCCGCACTCTCTTTTTTTTCAAGAGGTCACTGCTATGTCGCCGATTTACAATTAGATGATATTTTTTTTTTCCAGATACTTTCTCGAAAATGCGATTTTTTTTTCATAAAATTGAAATGCGCTCGTTTTGCTAATTTTTTTTATTTTTTATTTGAACAAATATGAGTTTTTAAAAAATATTAATATATGATTATGGTTGTTTAACTTAAGAATTAAAAAAAAATAATGAAATCTATCTTGCGAGAAATCGATTTTTCCATTATTTTCGTTAGACAATCGACGTTTCAATTATTTGTCATTATTGTTATTTGATGATAATAATAATCAAAAGATCAATTCCAAAATTTATCAAAAACAGAAGAAGAAGGGTTCAGGATCTATAAAAAATAATCGAAAAATCAATTTTTTGCAAGACAGATTCCATTTTTATTATATTGAAATTTCGAAAACAAACGTGAATTTGTTCAAAATTTCAAAAAAATTAGAAAAATATTAGGAAGACGAGCGTCATTTGACTTGTATAAAAAAATCCACAATTTCGATAAAGTATCTGGGTTGCTACGCTTTAAAAAAAAAAAAAAAAAAAAAATCAGCGCAACATCGGGATAACGAAGGGTTTTAGTCTGGCGAAACGAGACGTCCTATATTATATTAATTATATATAAGATAAAAACAATTTAATAATAATAACAGTGACATTATAATAAATGAAGTGATAATTATTATGATTGGTTAAATTAATGGAGTACAAATTTAATTAACTTTTGTCAAATTATCCTACGATTGATGTAAGTTTATTATTGATCATAATAATCGTTACTGATGAAATTATTGAAATCATTTGCACTGAATTTAATTGATTTTTGTCAATGAAATTATTTATTCTCATTCGTCTCGTTAATTGTAAAATATAATTTACCTGATCGACATCAGCGTGGGCAGACAACACGGAATCATACACATTATGAAGTATTTTTAACGAAACTTCGGTGCTCCAAACGTTGTCGTTTAAATTTTCTTCATTCCATCGAGCGTCCTCTGTAGAATTAAAAATGCCCGACAGCTCTGGGTTGTTTTCGTCCATTGCCTCTTTTGCCTCTTGATATAAGTCGTCCAATTGTGTCAAAACGTTTTTGGCGGAAAATGGGGTATCTGTATCTTGCCATTCGTCGACGATTATGGCCCCGCGCTCCGTCGTCTGCCGTTCCGCAGGCATTGAGGCATACTTTTCCCACTTTTTCGCCGTATAATTGTGCCGAATATAATAAAGTACTTTCGACGCGTAAAAGGCGTGGGTAAGGTTGGATTTGCTTTTGAAAATCAAAAAATTATTATCGTCAATTTAATCGTAAGAAAATATTGAGTTATATATATAGTAGATTCCAAACCAAACCGTGGGGTCATTTCCCTCATATATTTCCCAATAATACTAATAATAATAATAATAATAATAATAATAATAATAATAATAATAATAATAATAATAATAATAATAATAATAATAATAATAATAATAATAATAATAATAATAATAATAATAATAATAATAATAATAATAATAATAATAATAATAATAATAATAATAATAATAATAATATGATTTTAATAATAATAATATTAGTATTATTATTATCATTATTATTATTATTATTATTATTATTATTATTGTCGTTGTTGTTGTTGTTGTTCTTATTATTATTTTAAATTATTATTATTATTAAATTAATAATATTCGTCTGTGATAAAATGTTGTTAATTCTCTCTTCTTATATTATTATTTAATACTACAGCAATATACCCACACATTGACACACGCTTGTACGTTTTATAGCAATTAATGTTGATAAACTTCGCGTGTGTGTGTGTGTTTTTTTTTAAATTTTTCTCGTCTCAGTACGCGGGTAAACCATGAAATAACCGTTTGAATATTTTCACCTGAACGATCAGGATTAACATTTTATTTTTGTTCACACACGTATACGTATAAATTATATATGTGGATGTAAGTATGTCTATATATGTCATTTGAATTTGGTACAGAAAGCGATTCCCGCGAGGCGCAAGCGATCGCAGTTCTACGACCGTTGCCACGCGCTTCCTCAGCGCGCCAAAACGCTGGAATCCTTTGTTTACTAATACGCCGATGTATAGAAAGGTTGTCTTTGCAGTATGAATTTCAACGAGCCGGCGTTCTTATCCGTTTTTTTTTTTTTTTTTCGAAAGAAAACCGTTAGGAACCCTTCAATGATAGAAATCGTAATGATGATAGAAACAAAAAATATCGAATTAAAAAAAAATGATATTATTTTATTCCTCATTCGATACAAGTTTTATCGACTTAGAAGTTTTGAATCAACATTAATTGCTATAAAACGTACAACCGTGTGTCAATGTGTGGGTACATTGCTGTAGTATCAAATAATAATATAAGAAGAGAGAATTAACAACATTTTATCACAGACGAATATTATTAATTTAATAATAATAATAATTTGAAATAATAATAAGAACGACAACAACAACAACGACAATAATAATAATAATAATTTGAAATAATAATAAGAACGACAACAACAACAACGA
>OZ020177.1:4987281-5063929 GCA_963971145.1 Sussaba pulchella | reverse complement strand
GACGGACAGTGCCGGTGACAAATATTCACGTTTAATAAACAATCCAACGGCTCGCAAAAAATTCATCACGTCGACGATTGAATTCTTGCAAAAATACGGATTCGACGGTCTGTCGTTCGAATGGCATTATCCGACTTGTTGGCAGAGTCACTGCGGCAAAGGACCGAAATCCGATCGACCGAACTTGACGAAATTTTTGCAAGAATTAAGGCGCGAATTCGACGCGGCCGAGGCCGCACTTACTTTGGCCGTTGCCGTTTCCGCTTACAAGGAAATAATCGACGTTGCTTACGATTTTCGGGAAATATCGGAGGCCGTGCAATTTATTTCCGTCATGACTTACGATTATCACGGAGCTTGGGAGAGACAAGCCGGACACTTGGCACCTCTCTACGGTTCTCCGGATGATAGTAATCCTCATTACAACGTCGTAAGTTTTGAAATATATTTATTTTCAAGGTTTTTTAAATTTATTTATTTGTTTGTATATTTATTTCGGAGAAAAGATCTTTGTTTGAAAAATAAATGATTCGTCTAATGAATAGTTCAATTCATTCATTGATTAATAATATATTTTTCTTCATCTCAATTCTATGTTAACCGAATTTTCATTTAATTTTCTACCAATTTTATCAAGAAAATAATTCAATAAATAAATCTATAGATTTATTGATTGATTGATTGATTGATTTATTTATTTGTCCGTTAATTTTTTAACAAAGATCTTCATTTAAAGAATGAATTAATCATCAAATGAATATTTCAATTATTGGATTGATTTAGAATTTGTCAAATTTCTGATAATCAAATTTTAATTTGATTTTTTACTATTTTTATCAATAAAATGAATAAACAAATAAATCTATATAGATTTCTTAATTGATATATTAATTTATTGATTTTTGCATTCATTTTTGAGGGAAGACCTTTCTTTGAAAAATAAATTATTCATCAAATGAATAAATAAATGAATTAATCGATTCAAAATTCTTCAATTTTCTGATAATAAAATTTTTATTTCATTTCCTACGAATTTCATTAATAAAATAAAAATGAATCTATGAATAGAATAATAGAATGAATCTATGGATTCATTTCTCTGTTTACATGATTTATATTTACTTATTACAATAAACATAATTTGTAGTTATGTTTATTCATAATAATTCATAAATATAAATCCATCCATTAATTTATTCATTCATTTATTTATTTATCTTCGAGTCCGGTTGATAACCTAAATAATTTATCCATTCCTTAGAATTCCACGATGCACTACATAGCGAAACTCGGTGCAACGAGATCGAAGCTTCTCGTGGGAATTCCGTTCTACGGTCAAACTTATCGACTCATACGCGACGAGTGGTACAAACTCGGAGAACCCGTATCAGGAGCCGGTGATCCCGGTGAATTCACCAAACAACCGGGAATGCTTTCCTACTACGAAATATGCAATCGTGTTAAGCAACACAATTGGAAAGTCGAACGTGGTAAATATAAATATATTTTTCCGATCTAAATAAATAATATGTTCTATTTCGATAAGTGCAAAAATTATTTCTCAATTATTTATTCTCTGCTGTATTCTTACGATTTCGGGGGATATTTTTACTTGGGTTTTTTTTAGGACCGAGTGCTCACAAGAGAGATCAATTGGTGGTTTACGACGATGCCGAGAGCATAAACGAGAAGGGAAGATGGATAATGGAGAACGGATTCGGTGGAGCTACAGCATGGACGGTCGATCTCGATGATTTCAACAATAATTGCTGTCACGGAGCTTTTCCGTTGCTCAAAAGTCTCAACCATGCTTTGGGTAAGATAACGTCCATCCAAATATTTCGTTAAAATTATTTAAGAATTTTTTTGGCTCAGTTATCTATCATATAATTCAAAATTTTAGAAATTGATGTACGAATTGGAAAATTAATTTTATTTTTATTTAAATTTTATTCTATTGCTTTCTCATAGAGCAAGCTTTGTTTTGGTGAAAACATTTTAATTTAGATTTTTATGGAAACATGTTCAGAATATTCTAAAACGTCAAAAAATCGCCTTTAGAAAAAATGTCTGGATGTATGTATGTGTGTAACATTTGTTTAACGTTGAGAACTTGAGAATGGCTCGAGATATCAAGCTGAAATTTACCACACATGTAAAGAGCTTAAGGCGCCTCACTAGATAAAATTTTTGGGAAAATCCATGCAATTCTTTTGTATTTACAGAATTTTAAAATTCTTCAAAAATTGTTTTCGCTGTCTAGCTCGCACAATTTTCGAGATATCGAGCTCAAATTCGGTAGAATGTTGCAGTATTACAGGAAGATGCTTGGTACTAAATTTAAGCAAAATCCATGAAGCGTTTTTGGTTTTAGAGAATTCTGAAATTTGTCAAAAATCAAAGTGCGCTCTCTAGCTCGCGCAATTTTCGAGTGATCGAACCAAAATTTCATACAAAGTTGCACTATTATCGAAAGATGTTTCATATTGAATTTGGGCAAAATCCATCATGAAGTTCGGATTCAATGCGATTTTTCATTCTTTACATTTGACCTGGAATTCCCCATATATTTATTCCGGACTAGATAAATTTACCGACAAATTTAACGACGAGAGGAAGCTTTGGCAAATCTGTAAAATTATAAGAAAACAATGTGCAAGATTCGATTTTCCACCCTTTATTTATTTATTTATTTATTAATTGAACAAAATTATACAAATTGATCATTTTCAGGAGGTCGGGCGAGTCGCCCGTCAATGTCGGAAAATTGCGAGAAGCCTCCGGAACCGGTGACACCCCTGGCGCCTATCCTGACGCCCCACAGCGACGCCATGGACGGTGGACCGAATCCCACGCGACCGATGATGACCACGACTACGTCCAAACCCACGACTTGGCCGACGTGGACCGAAAAATCTACAAAAAAACCGACGACTACGCCGACAACCACGTGGACTTGGACCAGTACCGTTAGAACCACGACAACCACCGCCAGGTACGTCTTCGACTTATCTTCGACCTTCCACAGCATCCTTTCGCTTTGGTCCATCGATCAACAACCGCTTGACCTTTCGCTGATTCGCTGCCTCGTCGATGGAACTCCATCGAGAACGACGACAAATCACATGGTCGCCAGTCGTTCTTGACCGGAACAATAAAACAATTATATATAATAATAATAATTGTTATTATTATGTAATTATGAAATGAATTATATATAATTGTTGAGCAAATTGATGAATATAATAATAATAATAATAATAATAGGAATTATTATTATTATTATTATTATACACGGAAATAGTAGTAATAATAATAATAATAGGAATTATTATTATTATTATTATACACGGAAATAATAGTAATAATAATAATAATAATAGGAATTATTATTATTATTATTATACACGGAAATAATAATAATAATAGGAATTATTATTATTATTATTCTATTTATTATATATTTATTATATTTGCTCAATAATAATAATAGTAATAATAATAATAATAATAATAATAATAATAATAATAATAATAATAATTATTATTATTATTATTATTATTATTATTATTATTATTATTGTTGAGCAAATATAATAAATATATAATAAATAGAATAATAATAATAATAATTCCTATTATTATTATTATTATTTCCGTGTATAATAATAATAATAATAATTCCTATTATTATTATGATTATTATTATATTTATTATATTTGGTCAACAGTTATATATAATTAATTACATCATTTATATCATACGATGAATAAATATTGCAAATTAATCTTCGATTATTATCTCGGAAATTAGAGAATATAAATTTTCGGATTATTATTGAACAATTTTTATAGAACTGACGAGAATTTTCTTTTTTTTTGGCAGACCCACGACGAACGATTGGGCCTCGTGGACGACGTCGAGCCGACCCATCGTCACCGACGAGGTTTTAGAATCGTCGCCGGTGGCAGGAATGGTCTGCAGCACCGGTGAACACGTCGCCGATGCGAATGATTGTTCGAGTTACTTCCGGTGCGTTCTCGGCGAGCTCAAACGGGAAAAATGCGCTCCGGGATTGCACTGGGCCGATTCGCAGGGCCGCTGCGATTGGCCGGCCAGAGCCAAATGCCAACAAGGTAAATATTCTTAAACGCGGCAACAAAAATCAATAATTGAGGAAGAAAAAAAAATAGAAACATTATAATAGTATAGGAAATAAAAATCAATAAGTGAAGAAATTTTTGAAGGAATATTTTTTCAGTGAAAGACATTTTCGGAAATTTTAGTCAATGCAAATAAATAAACAAATAAATAAATAAATAAATAAATAAATAAATAAATAAATGAATAAATAAATAAATAAATAAATATATAAATATATGAATAAATAAATAAATAAATAAATAAATAACTAAATAAATAAATAAATAAATAAATATATAAATAATAAAATAAATAAATTAATTAATTTAAAGAAAATGTTCGAAGGCTTTTTCGATAAAGAAAATTTGGAAAAATAACTTTTTGCTCATACGAGAATCGTTCGACTGGCTTGTTAACACAAAATAATGATATTCTCGATAATTCATCAAGCAATGCCATCCAATCGTGATAACATCGAGCCCGTCGGGCATCTCCCGACGCTCATTCATTCAAATTTCCGTTCTATACCAGTTCTTCACGATAATCATATCGTTTTACCCCGTTTAAAACCTGTTTACAACTTTACCACATTTCACATCGAACGTATCGTCGATCACGTTCCATCGTTTTTTATTTTTATTCTTCAAATCCATTTATTTATTTATTTCTTCGAATTCTTTCCTTTTTTATTTTCCCTACTTATTATCGTAAACGTGCCCTCGAGGCAAAAACGTGCCTTCTACGAGCCGATAGTTTCACACTTGAGGTCTATCGACGACATAACCAAGACGTTCTTTTTTTTCAAAGTACATCTTCGCGTAAGCGAGACAACGCGGTTTAATTCATTTGCAACAATCAATCATATTATAAAAATATTAAAACAACGGATAAAAAATGTTTATTGTACCGCTGTTGATTATTCCTTGTCTGTGTTGTGAATTTTCGTTGATAAACGATAAATTTCATCTTTCCCACAAAGTTCGCAATAACGCCGGAAAAAAAGGTAGATTCGTCGATTGGTGAAAAATGTTTTGCTTTCTCAAAGAGAGAGCCATGTGAATGAGTTAAAAATGTGTCGAAACGTGCAGAAGACACTTTTTTGGAATTTTTTTGGATTTATGTGTGTGTGTGTTTGTGTTGTGTGATCGTGCGAAGTTTAAACGTCTATAACTGGAGAATGGTTTGAGCTACAGCGCTCAAACTTTGTACATATGTGAAGTTTTATGACTTCTATGTTATGTATTATTTTCGTAATAATTAGCGTAGTTGCTGGGATTTTACAGCGTTTTGAAATTTCCAAAAAAAAGCGGTTATCGCTTCAGCTGCTGGAAATTTTGAGTTATCGGTTGGAATAGTTATTTACAGATGGAATCATGTTCATAAATTTTTGGTATTAAATTTAGGCCGAATCTATGAAAACGTTTACATTTTATAGGACTTTAAATTTTTCTATCTGAATCTAAATAAAAAAAAAAAAATATTACGTTTTTCTCCAAATTTCCTCCAAATTTGAGGCAATTCACAAAATCTTCGATCCTGAAGCCTGAATCAATAAAAGCCAGATTGACAGATCCTCATAAAATCCTTCGTGCATCCTCTTAAGCTTAAAGGGAACAATTAGCAAATTTTAACTCGCAGTTTTCTTCTTATTATTTCGCACCGTTAATTATTAATTTTTTTTTCTTTAATCGATTCAAGGTATTTCGACGTCCACGCGTAAACCCGGAAGTACTCCAGTGCCAACGATAATGGCTCAGAAACCCACCGCGAGACCCACAGCGTCCTGGAAGCCATCGACGAGCGTCAAACCGACCGAGGAAATGACGACCTCGAGGCCATCATCGACCAGCGCGGGTTCCCCCACTGGAATACTCGCCAAGGACTGCGAACACGGACACTACTACGCTTATCCAAATTCGTGCACGAATTTCCTCATCTGCGTGAACGGCAATCTCGTTGTTCAACAATGCGGTCCTGGCCTCAATTGGAACGACGACAAAAATATGTGCGATTGGGCTTTCAAGAATCCTTGCAAAAGGAAATTGAGCGCGCCTCTGGTGATGAAGGACAAGGATGGGGTGGTAAGTTTTTTTTCCTTTATTTTTCCTTTTTTCTTGAGGACTTTACTAGAAAAATTGTGTTGGATGTTATTTGAAAAAACAACGGTCGAGGGCGAGTTCGCATCCCGGACAGACATTACGGCAGATGTTTTTGGATGATCGATCTAGAAATTTAATAATTCGATGATTTAATAATTTAATAATTTGATGATTTAATAATTTAATAATTTAATAATTTAATAATTTAATAATTTAATAATTTAATAATTTAATAATTTAATAATTTAATAATTTAATAATTTAATAATTTAATAATTTAATAATTTAATAATTTAATAATTTAATAATTTAATAATTTAATAATTTAATAATTTAATAATTTAATAATTTAATAATTTAATAATTTAATAATTTAATAATTTAATAATTTAATAATTTAATAATTTAATAATTTAATAATTTAATAATTCAATAATTTAATAATTTAATAATTTAATAATTTAATAATTTAATAATTTAATAATTTAATAATTTAATAATTTAATAATTTAATAATTTAATAATTTAATAATTTAATAATTTAATAATTTAATAATTTAATAATTTAATAATTTAATAATTTAATAATTTAATAATTTAATAATTTAATAATTTAATAATTTAATAATTTAATAATTTAATAATTTAATAATTTAATAATTTAATAATTTAATAATTTAATAATTTAATAATTTAATAATTTAATAATTTAATAATTTAATAATTTAATAATTTAATAATTTAATAATTTAATAATTTAATAATTTAATAATTTAATAATTTAATAATTTAATAATTTAATAATTTAATAATTTAATAATTTAATAATTTAATAATTTAATAATTTAATAATTTAATAATTTAATAACTTAATAATTTAATAATTTAATAATTTAATAATTTAATAATTTAATAATTTAATAATTTAATAATTTAATAATTTAATAATTTAATAATTTAATAATTTAATAATTTAATAATTTAATAATTTAATAATTTAATAATTTAATAATTTAATAATTTAATAATTTAATAATTTAATAATTTAATAATTTAATAATTTAATAATTTAATAATTTAATAATTTAATAATTTAATAATTTAATAATTTAATAATTTAATAATTTAATAATTTAATAATTTAATAATTTAATAATTTAATAATTTAATAATTTAATAATTTAATAATTTAATAATTTAATAATTTAATAATTTAATAATTTAATAATTTAATAATTTAATAATTTAATAATTTAATAATTTAATAATTTAATAATTTAATAATTTAATAATTTAATAATTTAATAATTTAATAATTTAATAATTTAATAATTTAATAATTTAATAATTTAATAATTTAATAATTTAATAATTTAATAATTTAATAATTTAATAATTTAATAATTTAATAATTTAATAATTTAATAATTTAATAATTTAATAATTTAATAATTTAATAATTTAATAATTTAATAATTTAATAATTTAATAATTTAATAATTTAATAATTTAATAATTTAATAATTTAATAATTTAATAATTTAATAATTTAATAATTTAATAATTTAATAATTTAATAATTTAATAATTTAATAATTTAATAATTTAATAATTTAATAATTTAATAATTTAATAATTTAATAATTTAATAATTTAATAATTTAATAATTTAATAATTTAATAATTTAATAATTTAATAATTTAATAATTTAATAATTTAATAATTTAATAATTTAATAATTTAATAATTTAATAATTTAATAATTTAATAATTTAATAATTTAATAATTTAATAATTTAATAATTTAATAATTTAATAATTTAATAATTTAATAATTTAATAATTTAATAATTTAATAATTTAATAATTTAATAATTTAATAATTTAATAATTTAATAATTTAATAATTTAATAATTTAATAATTTAATAATTTAATAATTTAATAATTTAATAATTTAATAATTTAATAATTTAATAATTTAATAATTTAATAATTTAATAATTTAATAATTTAATAATTTAATAATTTAATAATTTAATAATTTAATAATTTAATAATTTAATAATTTAATAATTTAATAATTTAATAATTTAATAATTTAATAATTTAATAATTTAATAATTTAATAATTTAATAATTTAATAATTTAATAATTTAATAATTTAATAATTTAATAATTTAATAATTTAATAATTTAATAATTTAATAATTTAATAATTTAATAATTTAATAATTTAATAATTTAATAATTTAATAATTTAATAATTTAATAAAAATACCAAAAAAGATATGAAATTTTTTTTTTTAATTTGTTTAAATTCCCGTTCCGGTCATTCTTTGACTCGTCGTGTATAACAATAACGATTTTCCAGGAGGAATGCATCCCCGGAAGCTTCAGCGGGGTTCCCGGCGATTGCGAGAGTTATCACGCTTGTTTGTGGGGCCGTCACGAGAAGTTCCAGTGCGCTCCGGGTCTTCACTTCAACGAGGACGCCCACATCTGCGACTGGCCTTCGCGTGCCAAATGCCAGGATCGAAACGTCGAAGTTCCTCCGACCATCGACGAGACGACGACCGTCGGTGTGAAACCCAGCACGCAACGTCCAACGTCTGCGCAAAAACCCGCGAAACCCATCACATCCGGCACGACTTACAAACCATGGAGCGAAATCACCACGCCGAAGCCTTTGCCACCTTCCAAAATTGATCCCGACAAGGTTTCGCCCTTGTCCGGTCATTACAAGGTCATTGTCTTTTTAAAAAAAATTTCTCCTCTAGCCAATCTTTTTTTTTCTTGGTCTCGAGATTTCCTTTTTTTCTTTTTGATTTTTTCGAATTCTTTTTATGTGACCTTGGAAAAACTTATTTTGCGCTATGAAACCAACGGATGGGAATCGCAATGAAGGTCATTGTGATTTCGAAACTTTTCCACCCAATCATTCTTCTCTCGTCCGCTAGATTTTCCACGAAGGGAAAAAATAATCTTTTTCAACCAATCGTTTTTCCTCTCCAGAAATCGCGATTTTTTATTTTTTTAATCATTTTCTTTAATTCCTCTTTTTTTTGCGGCATGAAGCCATCGTATAGACGTCGCAATGAAGGTCATTGTCTCATCGAAACTATTTGTACTCAATCATTTTATTTCTTTCCGCGAGATTTTCCGCCACGGAAAATTCTTTTCCAGCCAATCATTTTTTTTCTCGCAACAATTTCTTTTGTTTCTTCCTCAATTTCTATTTTTTCGTGACTCAAACCATGAAACAAAATTTGCAATCAAGGTCATTGTCTCTCCGAAACTTCCCAGACAAAGAAATAACACAATTATTTTATCATTTTCTGCAAAATTACCTTCCATATAATTTTTTAAAATTTTTTATTCCCTGCGACCATGAGTCAATGATCGATCTATCGATCAATCTATCTATCTTCAACCATCCCTCATCATCGGTCCATCGTCCAGTCAACGAAGATCTAAAATCCGTGCCTTCAATCTTAAAAAACTCTGCAATTTTCCTTCCCCCAACAATCAAAAACGAAGATTAATCGATCGTCCCTGCATCGTAATAAAATACAACGATCGATCTATCGATCAATCTATCTATCTTCAACCATCCCTCATCATCTGTCCATCGTCCAGTCAACGAAGATCTAAAATCCGTGCCTTCAATCTTAAAAAACTCTGCAATTTCCATCCCCCCAAGAATCAAAAACAAAGATTAATCGATCGTCCTTCATCATAACAAAATAAAAATAAAAATTATCACGTTCAGGTAGTTTGTTACTTCACAAACTGGGCGTGGTATCGCAAAGGAATCGGCCGATATCTTCCGGAACACATAGATCACACGCTCTGCACTCACATCGTCTACGGTTTTGCGGTCCTGGATTACGACAATCTCGTGATAAAAGCCCACGACAGTTGGGCCGATTACGACAATCGTAAGAATTCTCAAAAATATCAAACCCGAAAATCCAAAAAAAAAAAAAAAAAATCCTCTTCGAATAATTATTTCGATCTATATTTATTTTTTTTAAATTAATTACAAGGCTTTTACGAGCGTGTCGTGGCGTACAAAAAACGCGGTGTCAAAGTACTTCTCGCTCTTGGCGGTTGGAACGATTCGGCCGGTGGCAAATACAGCAGACTCGTCAATTCGCCATCGTCAAGAAGAAAATTCGTCGAACACGCGATTCAATTCGTCGAGAAATACGGTTTCGACGGTTTGGATTTGGATTGGGAATATCCGGTCTGTTGGCAGGTGAGATAATACAAATTAAAAATGAAAAAACTCGCGAAGTTTTCTTTTCGAAATACAAAGAAAAATAATGATAAAAATTTTGACGAGTAATTAAAAAAAAATTCTTAAAAGGGAAGAAAAAAAATAATGTAAATCCTGTAATTTTTTTATTTTTTTTTTTTAATCTTAGGTGGATTGCAGCAAAGGACCGAAATCGGACAAGCAAGGATTCGCGGATTTGTTGAAGGAATTGAGCGAAGTTTTCAAGCCGCGAGGACTTTTGTTGTCTTCGGCAGTTTCACCGAGCAAAACTGTGATAGATGAGGGTTACGACGTTCCGGCTTTGGCCAAATATTTGGACTGGATAGCCGTTATGACGTACGATTTTCACGGCCAGTGGGAGAAGAAAACCGGTCACGTTGCGCCGTTATTTTATCACAAGGACGACGAGTTTTATTTCTTCAATGCTAATTATTCGATAAACTATTGGATAACGAAGGGAGCACCTCCGAGATCATTGGTTATGGGTAAGAAAAATTTATTTCCGCGAAAAATCAACTCAAAGTTAAAAAAATATAAATAAAAAAATCAAATATATATATGTAGAAAGATAACAATTATTATGATAATAATAATGACACAGTATATTGGTTCTTGGGGCTAAAGTCGAGATATGTTCATCGACAATTGAACTCAAGAAAAAATTGACCGTATTAATTCAATAATAATAAATAAATATATAATCGGAAATAATATTATGATGATTTTTAATTGTACGATTATTTATCGTTATTGGATTAATCTTAAAATTGTATAATTAATAATAATCATAACATTATTATTGAATATATAATTATTTCATTGAAAAATAAAAATAAGTAATAAATGATTGAAAAAAGTTAATTAAGACCGGAATAAATATAATAATGATAATAATAATAATAATATTTACTATTATTATTATTATTATATTATTATATTATATAATAATAACATTTACTATTATTATAATTATTATATTATTATATTATATAATAATAATTATTATCATTATTATAATAATAATAATTATTACTATAATAATAATAATTATTATTATTATTATTATAAATATATTTAATAATAATTATTATTATTATCATTATTATTCTTGATAATAATTATAATAATAATAATAATAATAATAATTATTATTATTATTATTATTCTTGATAATAATTGTAATTATAATAATAATGATAATAATAATAATAATTATTATTATTGTTATTATTATCATTATTATTTTTTTTTGGTCCGTCTTAATATTATTAGCTAATTTTTTTCAATGATTTACTATTCTTGTTTCATTTTTTAATTAGATAATTATATAATCATCAATAATATTATGATCATTATTATTATTATTATTGACTATACAATTATTTATTATTATTATATTAATAATAATAATTATTATTAGGGAAATAACCTCGATAACCTAAACAACCTAAATAATAATAATTATTATAATTGTTTCGAATGTTCAGGAATGCCATTGTACGGACAGGCTTTCACGTTAAACGATCCATCGTCCGGTAACGGATTGAGCGCACCCGCGAGCGCCGGAACGGCCGGAGAATTCACAAAAGCCGCTGGTTTTCTCGCGTATTACGAGATCTGCAATCGAATTCGCAATCGCGGATGGCGAGTCGTGCAGGATCCGCAACGCAGAATGGGTCCTTACGCTTACAAGGGAAATCAGTGGGTGAGTTTCGACGACGTGGACATGATACGTCAAAAGGCCCAGTTCGTTAGGGACATGGGACTCGGGGGTGGAATGGTTTGGGCCCTCGATCTCGACGATTTCAAAGGCAGCTGCGGCGACGGTCCGCATCCTCTTATGCACACCCTGCAACAAGTTCTCGCGGAACCGCCCAATCGTCACGACAGACGTGAGTATACATTCGAAAAAAAATACATATGGGGCAAAATTTCCCAATTCCACGAACTGAAACTCTCTTATCTCTCGATGTGGACGATGATTTTTTTTTTTTAGTATCCTTTGGATCCTACTACCTCACTTATTTTTTTTTCAGATTTTTTAGACCCCTCCTTCCCCCCCCCCCCCCCCCTCCCCACGCCATATTATTTTTATCAAGAGGTAACTGCTATTTATCCCTTTTTTATTTGGATGAAATTTTTTTCCCGAATACTCTATTGAAATTGAAGAACTTTTTTCATAAAACTGCAGTGGGCAGGGGGTTCCTAATATTTTTTCCCCATATACACGAAGAAGTATTGGAAATAAGAATTTTTTAAAATAAATTGTGATTTTTTTTTTTTTAATGAATGATAAATTGTCGGTCTGAATTGTTGTCGGTTCGTTGAAGGTTCTATGAAGCATTCGCCATTTTTAGTGATGAAAATGAACAAATTGGTGGGCATTTAAAAATTGAACTTCAAGAATTATTCGAAAGAGATCAAGGATATTCGAAAGATAATAATATGTTTGTTGTTTTAAAGAAGTCGGAACTTTTCAACTGCTTGATACGAACTCGTAGAAATTGGTCATGGGGAATTCAAATTAATGATACGTGAAATGTATCGTATTTTCAATCTTGGCTGCAGCGACAAAAAAGATCGGATGAGAGAGACCCTTCGGGTGTAGAAACATTTATTTTTCTTTCTTACATCGGATAAATAACAACCGGTTCAACAATAATGCGGAGCTTGGAGTACAACCAATCAAACACAGTGACTTAATCCATAACAATAATTAAAAATGCGAGCGAATGTGATGATGAAATTCGTGACGAAATTATGCTGCGCGTCTTGTAATATCGTCAAAAAGAAAGACGCTGTAGTAACAGTTTTTATTCTAAGTACGGTTTTGCGCAGCGTTAGATCTACGTGCTGAAATCTTACTTGAGTTATCGTGAGTTAAGGCGATGCGATACTTTTCCCGATGATAAATAGATTTGACGACTATCACGTAAAATTGGTTAAACACATTGCGGTACTTTTGACGAAAATCGCGAAACGGAATTCGATAAAACTTTGGGAATCTATGTAGAATCGATCAACGACCAGCCTCTATCTCAGCTTTTTCTTTCCAAAATCAGAAAAACGTTTTGTGAATTAATTTGAAAAGAAAAATCTTCCATAAGAAATCAAAAATAATTTTTTTATTTTCGCTGTACTCAAATAAAACATGACGAGACGAAGATATCAGGAAAATTATGATGTATAATTTAGAATGTAACAGATGTCCTATTTTGGAGTAAATATCAAGAAAAGTATTTTTACCATTGGCGCGATAACCTCTCTGAAAACTGATGTAATTAAGAAATCGCTTTTTTTAGTACATATCTTGAAAACGTCGCCGCTAAATTCAATGGAACTTTACTAATGGAACTTTACAATGGAATAGTACTTTATGTAAAATTCATGGCGAAATCGCGAGAAAAAAAAAATTAAGAAATTTCTTCTGAATTTTTGAAAACTTTAAATAATTTTTCGAGAAAATTGGTGCAATGTGTTATATCAAGTTTACGTGACGTTCATTAAATCTACTTACCATTGGGCGAGCAGCACACCAACTTAAGGTCCGTTACAAAAAAACGAATGTGCACAAAATTCCATTTTCGGTTATCGCCGCGACTGCAATATTCGTTCGGTAACTGCATTAATTGTCTTCAATAATATCTTTTCAAATCTTTAATAAATCAAACCGCTATATTTTCCCGTTTTCTGTACGCTGGAGAACAAAACTCGTGATGATCAATTTCGTCGTTAACAAAATACCCGAACTCGCGATTCAACCTTATTCAACCGCTGCTACTACTTCAGTAAAACATTCCGAACGCATCTTATGGCGTCTGCTGTGCTCTGATCATGGTTTCAGCGAGCCAAGCTCAATTACCACCAAAGAGTCTTCGCTCCTTGAAGTATTCCATCAATCTGACCCGTCGTCGAATACGTTTTTGGGGTCTGGCGTTCGCTCTGCGAAAGATTACTACTTCGATGATAAAAGTAACGGTAGCAAATCCCAAACCGATCGCAAGAATTACAAATGCAAATCCCAAGTGTTCCATAGTCAATACTTTTAATTCCGGTTCCTGATCTTGAAGCTCGTATGATTCCAAGGTTCTCATCTCGATTCGTGATTCTCTGGCATAAAGAAGATCCTGGATACCACCAGCCGCGAGGTGTTCGTAAATTCTGTTGACCCTGTCCTGTAGAGGCCAATCAAGTCGAATCATATATGCTCCCCAGATTCCGCCCATCGGTTCCCGGGACAGGTGCATCTTCTTTCTTGCTGCCTGAGTTATGTACGCGATCTTCGATCCTGCACAAGCAATTTTGGGGTCACGCTCAACATACTGCGTGCAATAGAGAGTTCTTAGTACCTTGCAACGTCCTTTAAACGCTGGTAGGTCGAAAAACTGAATCCAGGATCCTAGGCCATATATCTTGTGATCGGAGCGTGCGAGATCTTCGTAAGAATTGACGTCTGGTAGGCGCACTTTCTTCGTCAGCAGCGATGCTAGTTTTCCTGAATAAATTCCCTGAATCGTAACCACAAATATGAATAAACCGGTTAGGTAAAGTCTCGGAGCCAGTTTGTAAGGTATCGTTTGAAGTCCAGCGTTGCAAATTATCAGCATGAGATCGAGTAAAGCCGGGGTCAAAGGTTTGCGCAGACAAAATTTGAAGAACATCAGCGTAATCATGAGTACTACAAGCACACCGATACGTGAAATCATGTCGAGGACAGAGATTAACTTCTCCAATTGTGACATGTCGCCGCGGTATTGAGTGATAACGGCAAGTTCCGAACGATAAAGTGGATATGTCTTTCCGTTTATTTCTGAAGGTGTTGCACCTAGAATTACCAGAAAGATGTCACTGGTGCCATTCTCCACTTCATTTTCTGGACCAATACGGGTTCCATTTTCGTCTCTCAGTTGTAATTCGAATTCGGGATATAACGACAGTTTCCACGTCGCATTCAGAGAATCCATGAGAAGCTGAGCAGTGACATTCAGCACTCGATCATCAATGGTCGGTTTCTTGGTAGAATCCGCGTACCACCAGGCTTCCATATCTTCGACAGTCGCTCGGATTTCATAGCCCCCAAGATCGCCCGTTTTGTCAAAATCCAAGTTATCGCAGCGCGACTCGTTCTCGTTATATTTTCGCGCGAACAACGTCCAAATATGACCGTTTATCCCTTCGTAAGTATTCTCCTGCTGCCAAGGTCCAGGCGCTTTGCCCGTGTAAGGATTGAATGTGTAAATCAACCTGCCTCTCGTTTGATGGAGACACATGAAATTCGTCTTCAGCAGATTCATTTTCCACGCTGTCCACAATATTTCGTAGGCATTTGAACATCCGTTTTCGGTCCGAACCAAGTCGATCAGGAGAAAGGAACCCATGTGGTTCCACCATGTCGAGTTCTTGATTTGTCCAAGAGTTTTCACCAGAATATTTGGATCGGTTACCGTGACCACGAAAACCTGAAGTTTGTAACGAGTTTCAAGGGTGACCGGATCATGAAGCACGACCCTTGAACTACCATCGATCAATGTCGTCGAAATAACGGTTTTCCTCGATGATATTCTTTCAATGATACTCTCAGCTGACGGTCCAGCGATTCCCACGGTACTGAAACGGTCGGTGTAACATGATTCCAAGATTTCGATCTGAAAGCAAATGATTGGACGTTATCTTGAGTTGCAATTGTATCAACGGTATCTAATTATTAGCGGCGAATAAAATTACCGATGCTTCAACGAGCGATTCATCCAGGTTGGAGGTATTGACGGACAAACCGGCGGAACATGTTTTTGCAATGAGTGTCAGAAAAAAAATAATAAATGCAGTAAACTTCATTGATAAAAAATGATCTTCCTTCGGTGGAAAACGGAAGATTGCACTGCACCCGATTGGAAAGATTGCGTAATACGACAACCGTTCGACGTGACAGTTGAACGGGGAATGAACGAATCTATCTCGGGCAGGGTGTCGATATCCGTATTTTTTTACACGCCGACGTAGCGACGGAGGTAAAGTCGAATATTGATGTATTCGATTTGAAACATTGCATGAGCATTTACGTTAGGAAATGGAAAGCGTGGGCGGAAGACCCGTCGGAAGGGTAATTGTGCAGCCAGCGTGTAGGTTGCTATGCGTTATTGCCCTATTGCCGCTTCTTGTTATCACGCAACCACGTATATACCTTATTTACAGTGCATTCTGCGGTTCTACGTTCCTCTTTGATGCGTATCGGCTGCTCAACGCCATATTTACCAGAATATTCCATTAGGGTCGGGATCGCGTTTTTGCCGTACATACAGAAAGGTAGAATCGCCGTTTACGTATGGGGCATTCCGTCCCGATCAGCAGATGGAAACCCTCCTCTCCCTGATGTGGTCGATTGTTTGTTTATTATTTTTGTCAGTATCTTGCGGATCCTACGACCTCACTTGCTTTTATTTAGATTTTTCAATCCACCGACTCCTCATCCCACCCCATTTTTTTTTCTTTATCGAGAGGTAACTATTATTGTGTCATTTTTTAATTGGATGAAATTTTTTTCGTAGATACTTTGTCAAAATCAAAGATCTTTTTCAATAAAATTGGAGTGGGATTGTTCTTAATATTTAAAAAAATTCTTCTTATCTGGAAAATATTCGCGTTTTTGTGAAATTTCAATATATGATGATGGTTCCCTAAATTAAGAAAACGCGGAAGAATGAAATCTTTCGTGCAAACAATCGATGTTTTTCCCAAAAAAATAGAAAATTATCGAAAAATCGATTGTCCATCGAAAAAAATCAGAATATTGATTTTTTGCAAGAAAGATTTCATTTTCTTTAGATAGGGAACCATTGTGATACATTGGAATTTCGGAAAAACTCGAATTCTTTCAGAATATAAAAAAAATTCTTCAAAATATCAAAAACATGACACCCACTTTAATTTTATGAAAAAAGTTTCTCAATTTCTATAAAGTATCTAGGAAAAAAAATGTTACCTAAATGAAAAATGGAACAATAGCAGTTCCCTCTCAATAAAAAAAAATGGAGCGGGGTGAGGAGAAGAGGGATCCAAAGAATAAAATAAAAAATTAGTAAAATCGTAGGATCCAAAAGATATTTAAAAAAAATAACGGACCACATCGGGGGATGAAAAGGTTTTAATGCGACGATTTGGAACGTAATGACCCATATATGGATAGTTTAGTCATCGTAAAACTTGCTACCAATACCTTTATACCTTGTGAAAACATTTTAACATTAAACACAAATGCCGCACATTATTTCAAGCGAACAGAAAAAACCACTTTACCGTTGTGCGATGATACACGTCACTCTTTTTTTCCCTGTTTCTCGGGCACGTGGACTTTTGTAAGCTCCTGGAATTGCGCAACATTGTCGGCACGTTTCCAAGAACTTCCGTGACACCCTGAGGCATGACGTGGAAAATAATGTAGCCCAATTACAGACTGCTGGCTTTGAAAACTTTATTTCCAAGAGCTTTCACTGTTTCAGAGAAAACGACGTTTTGTCAATCAAAAATTCAACGTTTCGAAAACGACATATTAATAAAGGATCATGTTATTACGATTAAAAAAATAAATTTTTTTTCCACTAACTTGCACCCTAAAATATTCCCTCAATTTTTGTCGTCTAAATATTTTGCAATCCATTTTTTGCCCGAGCTCAAAAATTTGATACGTTATTAATAATCCCGCGTTTATTTGTTCGACAGCCATAAAGCCACCGACGATAGGTCAACACTTGGACTGGAAATTGCCAAAATCACCGGAAATTTCGGCTCCGCAGAAGTTCGACAAAATAATGCACAAGAACGACGATTACAAAGTTGTTTGTTATTTTACCAATTGGGCTTGGTATCGTCAGGAAGGTGGACGTTACGTTCCCGAAGACATCGACGCTGATTTGTGTACTCACGTCGTTTACGGTTTTGCGGTACTCGATGGAACAACGTTGACCATCAAAACTCACGATTCTTGGGCGGATATCGACAACAGTTAGTCAAAAATTCGTTCAATTCGTTTTAAACTCACGTTTGAAGTCTTCTATTTTCCACCTTTTACTTTTGAACGGGGTATTTTAAGTCCTGTTAAGGGGTTATATATCTAGTTGTTTGCGGGAGAATTAAGCAATTTCTCATCATTTTTTTAGCCATGTTTGCATAATTTTATTAGACCACACTATACAGTATTAATTCCAACGTATATTGAGTTACTTATAGACTGTTTTCCATTTTGAAAATTTTTATTTTGGAAGATCTATTGCAGTTATCCCGAAAAACCTTTTTTTTAAGATCACTGGTGTGTATCAATGATACCTCTGGAACTGCTTATCTGAAATTAGAGAACCAAAAGGATTTTGCTAGTTTAATATTGAACGCAGTTCGTGAACGAAGAGTTCAGCAAAATTTCGATTTTGTAAATAATCTCGTCGATTTTTCCGAAAAAGTCGATATTTGATATTTCAAAAATTAGGTTCTTGACTCAAAATCATATAAATTTTGGCACAAATGAAAATTCACGTACAAGCTATCATAACTAGCATATCATAATAGCTATCATAGCTATCATAATTGAAAACATTCTCGGGAACGAATAAAATTGATCGGTTAAATTGCTGTCGTAAAATCGAGCTCACTGCAACAACACTTAAAAATAAACATGATTCCGACGTAATCGCGTTCAAAGTTTCAAGTCTAGGTTTTTCACGGATAAAATGAATTCTGTCGGACTGACATAGAGCCCAGATTCCTATAAACCTTTTGAGGAAACGTACTTAAGATTATGTGCTTTAAAAAAATGAAAAAAAACCCCATTTCTCTAACGCAATCAAGTAAATACCGCCATAAAAAGAAATCGTCCTCACCTTAAAACAGCCTCTCTGTAAATAGCCTTCTAAATAAACCTCATTAGATCTATCACAAAACCATAATCTCCCATCAACAGAATTTTACGAGAGGGTCGTGGCTTACAAATCAAAAGGAATCAAAGTTTTGTTGGCCATTGGCGGATGGAACGATTCGGCCGGTGACAAATACAGCCGTTTGGTCAATTCTCCGACATCACGATCGAGATTCGTCACTCACGTTGTTCAATTCATCGAAAAATACGGTTTCGAAGGTCTCGATCTCGACTGGGAATATCCGGTTTGTTGGCAAGTCGATTGCAAAGCCGGACCGGCATCCGACAAAAATTCCTTCACTCTTTTGGTCAAAGAATTGAGCGACGTTCTGAAACCCAAAGGTTTGCTTCTAACCTCCGCGGTATCACCGAGCAAACGCGTGATAAGCACCGGATACGACGTTCCTACTCTCGCCAAATATTTGGATTGGATCGCTGTCATGACTTACGATTTTCACGGACAGTGGGACAAAAAAACTGGACACGTTGCGCCACTATACGAACATCCAATGGATTGGGAACCGACTTTCAACGCCGTGAGTTCTAAATTAATTCATCCAATTACATTTTATCTCTCTCATCGCTTGCAAAAATTCCTTTTTCAAATAAAAACAAAAACGTTAGACCCTAAATTTTGTGAAAAATAATGAAAAATGTTATTTTTTCGCGGCTTAGAATTATTCAATTCATTATTGGATCGAGCAAGGAGCACCGCCGAAAAAATTAGTAATGGGAGCTCCTCTTTACGGACAATCGTTCAGTCTCGCCGAACGCGGAGCCCATGGATTGAACTCACCGACTTACGGGGGCGGAGAAGCCGGAGATGCCACCCGAGCCAGAGGCTTTTTGTCTTATTACGAGGTCACTACTTCGACGCTTGAGTTTTTGTCTTAAATTCATAGGTTTCAAAATTATTTATCAATAGATTTTTTTTTATTAATTTTTTGTTTTTATTTTTTCGTGCAGATTTGCGAAAGAACTTTGCGAAAGGGTTGGACAGTAGTGCAGGACCCTCAGAGACGCATGGGACCGTACGCCTACAGCGGGGATCAATGGGTCAGTTTCGACGACGCCGAGCAGATGAAAATAAAATCCGAATTTATCAAAAAAATGGGTCTCGGCGGTGGAATGGTTTGGGCTTTGGATTTGGACGATTTTAAGAATCGTTGCGGATGCGAACCGATGCCGCTTCTTAGAACGATGAACCGAGTACTGAGAAATTATCCTGCTGGACCAGATTGTCGCATTACCGGTTGGATATCCAAATTTTTATAGAATAAATTTATTGATTGATTTATTAGCCGATTCGTTAAGTCATTAGTCCATTGATTGATTGATTGATTGATTCATTGATTGATTCATTGATTCATTGATTCATTGAATCATTGATTCATTGATTCATTGATTCATTGATTCATTGATTCATTGATTCATTGATTCATTGATTCATTGATTCATTGATTCATTGATTCATTGATTCATTGATTCATTGATTCATTGATTCATTGATTCATTGATTCATTGATTCATTGATTCATTGATTCATTGATTCATTGATTCATTGATTCATTGATTCATTGATTCATTGATTCATTGATTCATTGATTCATTGATTCATTGATTCATTGATTCATTGATTCATTGATTCATTGATTCATTGATTCATTGATTCATTGATTCATTGATTCATTGATTCATTGATTCATTGATTCATTGATTCATTGATTCATTGATTCATTGATTCATTGATTCATTGATTCATTGATTCATTGATTCATTGATTCATTGATTCGTTGATTCGTTGATTCGTTGATTCGTTGATTCGTTGATTCGTTGATTCGTTGATTCGTTGATTCGTTGATTCATTGATTCATTGATTCATTGATTCATTGATTCATTGATTCATTGATTCATTGATTCATTGATTCATTGATTCATTGATTCATTGATTCATTGATTCATTGATTCATTGATTCATTGATTCATTGATTCATTGATTCATTGATTCATTGATTCATTGATTCATTGATTCATTGATTCATTGATTCATTGATTCATTGATTCATTGATTCATTGATTCATTGATTCATTGATTCATTGATTCATTGATTCATTGATTCATTGATTCATTGATTCATTGATTCATTGATTCATTGATTCATTGATTCATTGATTCATTGATTCATTGATTCATTGATTCATTGATTCATTGATTCATTGATTCATTGATTCATTGATTCATTGATTCATTGATTCATTGATTCATTGATTCATTGATTCATTGATTCATTGATTCATTGATTCATTGATTCATTGATTCATTGATTCATTGATTCATTGATTCATTGATTCATTGATTCATTGATTCATTGATTCATTGATTCATTGATTCATTGATTCATTGATTCATTGATTCATTGATTCATTGATTCATTGATTCATTGATTCATTGATTCATTGATTCATTGATTCATTGATTCATTGATTCATTGATTCATTGATTCATTGATTCATTGATTCATTGATTCATTGATTCATTGATTCATTGATTCATTGATTCATTGATTCATTGATTCATTGATTCATTGATTCATTGATTCATTGATTCATTGATTCATTGATTCATTGATTCATTGATTCATTGATTCATTGATTCATTGATTCATTGATTCATTGATTCATTGATTCATTGATTCATTGATTCATTGATTCATTGATTCATTGATTCATTGATTTATTGATTCATTGATTCATTGATTCATTGATTCATTGATTCATTGATTTATTGATTCATCAAACCATTAAATCATGCATTTTCGTTATTTATTTACTTATTCCGTTTGATTATCGTAAAAATTGTGAAAATTCTAGAACAAACCCAAATAACCAACAATATCTATTGCATCGTAGGATCCCAATCGGAAACGCCAACGATAACGACCGAACGACCGTCGTATAAACCAACCAGGCCGGCGAACACGCCTTCGACCTCCGATTCGAGTTATTTGCCTCCCTCGACGACCGAAGGTACTCCGGTTTCCACCGATATTGATGCCATAGCCGTCGACGCCGGTCCACGGCCGCCGTCCCCTCCCCCCATCGGCGAGTGCGACGGCCGTATCTTCATCGCCCACAAGGACGATTGTTCGAAATTTCTCATATGCAACTTTGGCGAACTTTCCGAACAATCGTGTCCCAATGGACTTCATTGGAACGAGGACAGATGCGATTGGCCGGAAAATTCCAAATGCAAGAAAGATCTCAAACCTAGCGAAGAGGTAAATCATTTTATTGTAGATAAATGGAAACGAACATATTCGTTCAGGAATAATCAAACTTTTATTCTTTTTATTCGACGATTGAAAGAATAGTAACAACAATGACAATAACTTGTATCATAATGATAATTATTGTTATTATACTTTCAATCGTTGAATAAAAATAACAAAAGTAGAATAATAATGATAATAATAAATTATTATTATTGAATAATAACTAAATTCAGGTTAATAATTTATAAAATAATTTAATTATTATTATTCGAAAAAATGACATGATAGTGAGAAGAAATTTTCATAATTATAATAATAATAATAATAATAATAACTATAATAATAATAATAATAATAATAATAATAATAATAATAATAATATTAATAATGATAATAATAATAATAACAATAACTATTATAATAATAATAATAATTATTATTATTATATATTATTATTATTATATTATTATTATTATTAATATTATTATTATTATTATTATTATTATAATTATTGTTATTATTATTATTATCATTATTAATATTATTATTATTATTAAACATCAATAATATAATTATATATATTATAATAATAGTGATATTTTCGAACGATTGATATTATTATTTTTTTTTCACCAACAAATAACAACAGCAAATGAAAATTATTATTATGACTGTATAATTTCATATTTTATAATAAATTGTTATCATTATTATTAATGATCTCTCAGATAAATGAAATTTTTGTCTCAAGCTCAACGCAATATCGGAAGAGACGGAGAAACCAACGAAACCGGACATCGTTCCATCGTCAAGACCAACGACGATAGCCGAGGAAACATCGACAACTGAATCCTACGTCGATCAAACTATCGACATCGATAGTTCCGAATCCGGTCCGACGAAACTCGTTTGTTACTTCACCAATTGGGCTTGGTATCGTCCGGGCAATGGAAAATATTTGCCGGAAAACATCGATCCGAAACTTTGCACCCACATTGTTTACGGTTTCACGGTATTGGATACGGAACAATTGATAATAAAAATGCACGATTCGTGGGCGGATATCGACAATGATTTTTACGGCCGTGTAACGGCGTACAGATCCAAGGGCATAAAAGTTCTGGTGGCTCTCGGCGGTTGGAACGATTCCCTCGGTGACAAGTACAGCCGTTTGGTAAACAATCCGTCAGCCCGGAAAAAATTCGTCAAAAACGCGCTGATGTTCGTGGAGAAATACGGATTCGATGGATTGGATCTCGATTGGGAATATCCGGTCTGTTGGCAGGTGAGAAAACGAACTTCCGTTCATTCTCGCGACATCCGTCGAGATCGCGTGGACGGAAGTTAAAATTAAAATGGTTACAATGATTAGTGGAGATGAAAATGTAATGCAACGTTTGAATCGAGAGTTAGCGTATTTTATTAAAGACGAAAGTTAGTATCGCAAGTCGAGCTGATAACCATTGCTATAGTACTCCCCTAAGGGTTGAAGGGGTAACTTAAAAACTATCGTTATTTATTAAATTATTTAATCATTGTTATTTATTAAATTATTTAATTATTGTTATTGATTGAATTATTTCATTGTTTTTATTTATTAAATTATTTAATTATTGTTATTTATTAATTTTTCGTTAGAATTAAAAAATAATTATTATTTCTCTTCATCAATTATTTCATTAAATCAACATTAATTAATTTAATTTATTTAATCTTATATTTTATTTATATTTTTATTAAAAATTATTTTTAACCAAATTAATGAAGCAAACTACTTAAATCATCATAAAAGTTTTTAAAAATGAATTTCAAATATTTAATTGATAATATTATTATCAATATCAATAATATTATATATATAATATTATTATTATTTATATTATTAATATTATTATTATTTATTGATTTATTTGATTGATATTTAATGTATTCATTGAATTAATTTATTCTAAAATTATTGTTAGAAAAACACCAAAGAAAACGAACGACAAATAAAAAATCTCGTCAATTGCAACGAATAAGCTAAGAACGTACGTTGCAGGTCGATTGCAATCGCGGTCCATCCTCGGACAAGGAATCCTTCGCCAATTTGGTTCGCGAACTCAGCAACGAATTCAAGCCGAGAAATTTGCTTCTGTCCGCCGCCGTTTCACCGAGCAAACGCGTAATCGACAAAGGATACGACGTACCCGCCCTCGGCAAATATCTAGACTGGATAGCCGTCATGACGTACGATTTTCACGGACATTGGGAAAAAAAAACCGGTCACGTGGCTCCGTTGTATTATTATCCGGGCGACGAGTTTGATTATTTCAACGCCAATTTTTCGATGAGATATTGGATGAAAAAAGGAGCTCCGGCTTCGAAGCTCGTCATGGGAGTTCCTCTTTACGGTCAAAGCTTCTCGCTGGCCAATCCGACGACGCGGGGATTGCAAGCAGCGGCTTCCGGTCCCGGCGAGGCCGGACAATTCACGAGAGCCAGAGGATTTCTCGCTTTTTACGAAGTTCGTTCATCAACGATCATTTTAACCGAATAAAATTTTCAATTAGGAAATTGAGCGATAAAATTGCATGAAAAATTAGAGTTTTACAAGAAAATTTTTAATTGCAGATATGTCACAAAGTTCAAAATGAGGGATGGAAAGTGACGAAAGATCCGGAAGGACGTATAGGACCGTACGCTACTCGGGGTAATCAATGGGTCGGCTACGACGATGTATCCAATATTGTGAAAAAGGTAAAGTTCTGAAAATTTCATATACTGGGTGTCACAAAATCACCGCCGCGAACGAATGACATCTTAGCTTTTATTTGTTTATTGTTTTTTTTTAAAACGAATAATTTCGGAAACTTTGTATTTCAAAATTTCATCGTAAAGTAGAAATCCTGAGCTTCATTCGTGAATTTTTCCAGACTCTTAGGATGACGTTTTCTATTTTTTCGAACCTTGAGTTGATTCTCCCCCACGGTAATATACTTTTAGGGTGCAAAAAAGAACGATCCGATACTGGGGTTAAGTCGAAAAAATTAAGGGGTAACGAAGATTTCTTCGAAATCGAAAATGAATTCCCAATAAGTCGCATTACATTAATTTTTTCTTCGATTTAAAAAATTTCTAATTAAGGAATTTTAATCAAATCAATAAGAACTACCAGTTATTATTTATTCTTAACTATAATATTAATATTTATCCCAAACTAAACAAATTATTCTCCTCCTATTATATAAAATATATCGCTTCCATTTCATTTCTACGATCTACCCTCAAAAAACGAATTCGAATGTTAAAAAAATCCGAAAAATAAACAATTATTTCAGGCGACGTTTATCCGAGAACTGGGAATCGCAGGTGGTATGATTTGGGCTTTGGATCTCGACGATTTCAACAACAATTGCGGCTGTGGAAAATATCCCCTTCTCTCCGCGCTGAATAACGCTCTCAGGGGCAAACAATTTTCCGCTAAAGATTGCACGTAGATTGCACCGCAACGTTCGATTCGCACGGAGTCTCGGAATTTCCCCAATCGTGTCTACAAACGTCTCTTCATAACCTAAAAAAGCTTCGATCCTCCGAGTATACTTCGATGCAGCTTGCTCGTCGATTTACTCAACGCCATTGCAATGCGTCTCTGTGCATTCTTCGAGAAATCATCATCGCAAATGATACCACTCAACGCTTAATTCCTAGAAAATAAGTAAACTCTTCCGGATGACGTAACCGTAAAATCGATAACATCGTGATAAAAAACGTTTGAAAATAATTACTCGATCGTCAACGAGATATTACGAAATTGTCGAAGCTTTTCCGCAACGACGAAAATTTAATTGATCCCGCAAAGAACAAGATAAAAAAAAAAATATTCGAGGCAAGAATTATCGTTGCGTTATCTCGGAAGACTTTATTGAAAATTATGTACGATAATCAATGTTCAAATTTTCGATTATATATTCCGTTGGAATTGATTGTAATAAAAATCGATGAATTTGAAGAAAAGAAAATGTGAGAAATTATTACAAAACGGTTAATGCCTCCGTTTCGCGCCTCGATGAATTCCCATCAGCGTAAGAATTTCTGATAAGGTAAAAAGTGTTTCCATTACCAAGTGAAATTCAGTAACCGTTAAAACCTTTCGATTACCGAAATACTTGATTACTGTTTTTTTCTATCAACGACAATATTTCGTCGAAGAAAATGAAACCAGATACGTTCGATATTATTTTTGTCCCGGAATCGATAAAAAATTATCTTTCTTAGATAAAAAACGGAAGATTGCAATGCATTCGATTGGAAAAAACGCGTGATGTGAGGACCGTTGGAAGTGACAGTTGAACAGAAAATAAACAAATCTATCTACGGCAGGGTGTCGATGTCCGTATTGATCCGTATTTTTTACACGTCAGCGTAGTAACGAAGGTGGGGTCGATATTAGTTTGTGAGAAACATCACACGTGCATTCGCTTTAAAAATTAAAATCCGTGTGCGGGCATCTCGTCGGAAGCTATGCCGTATGCATAGCTATAGTGTACAGCTGTGCGTGATTGCCCTCATGTCGCTGTTTGTTATCACGCAACCACACATATTAGTCTATTGAGTATATTGATTGCGGAAAGTTTTAGCCCCACACATCAGCACCTACTTATAGCCTTGAAAAAACTTCCACCATTTTTCAAGAACAAAGTTTGGCACAAAAAAACAATAGAAGTTTCGAAAACGAGTGATCGATAAGAAATCCTGTACTTACCATCAATTGGCGAAATCAGGTACATTCCTTCGGCTCTTCCGAATTATTCATTTCCAACGCAAATTTTCTTTCCACTACCACCCTGAAATGTTTAGCTGATTTTTTTAATCGAAATATTTTGGCAGGACGTGTTTTCGCTAAGCTCGAAAAATCAATTGATTATCAATAATCGTACGTTTATTTATTCAACCGCTTTGAAGACAACTGTTTTTGCTTGCCATCTGCTTCCTCCGAATTTAGGGCAATGGATGATACTCTATGGGGAGCCAGAATAGATGCAAGAAAACTGCTACTTCGTCAAAAATAAATTCTTACATTACCTCAGATTTTCCATTTATCCAAGCTACATAAATAATTTGAGCTACAGATATTACGTATGTCTGTAGCTTACATCTATTTTACGTAGGCTGTAGCTTCTGGAGGTGAATAAATCTAATTAACTGGTACTTTGCCAATAATATGATGTGCTCTAATATAATTTAGTTGTCTTGTTACGTACGAAACTTACAGGAATGAGTCGTCGTTAATACCAGTCAATGCAGTCACAAAAACGATCGAATGAAAGAGACCCTTCGGGTGTAGGAACATTAATTTTTCTTTATTACATCAGAGAAATAACAACTAGTTCAACAATAATCTGGAGCTTGGAGTACAACCAATCAAACACGGTGACTAAATCCGTAACAATAATTGAAACAGCGAGCGAATGTGATGATGACATTCGTGACGAAATTATTCTGTGTCTTATAATATTGTCAAAAAGAAACACGCCGTAGTAACAGTTTTTACCCTGAGGAGGGTTTTGCGCATCGTCGGATCTGCGTGCTGAAAGCTTACTTGAGCTATCGTGAGTTAAGGGGATGCACTACCTTCTCGATAATAATTAGATTTAACGACCATCACGTAAAATTAAAAAAACACATTGCAGTACTTTCGTCGCAATTCGCGGAATGGAATTCGATAAAACTTTGGGAATCTATGTAGAATGGATCAACGACCAGCGTCTATATCAGTTTTTTCTTTCGAAAACGGAAAAACATTTTGTGGATTAATTTAAAAGGAAAAATCTTCCATAAAGAATCAAAAATAATTTGTTCATTCCCGCGGTACTCAAATAGAACATGACGAGACAAAGATATAATGAAAATTATGATACATAATTCTGTATGTGGCAGATGTCCTATTTTAGCATTAATATCAAGAAAATTACTTTTACCATTGGCGGGGTAACTTTTCTGAAAAATGCTAGAATAGGGAAATCGGTTTTGCAGTACTTATCTTTAAAAAAACGTAGCACGATTCAATGAAACCTCGGTACTTGATGTAAAATTGATCAGCGACGAGTGGCTATATCTTAGTTTTTCTTCCCGAACTCGCAAAAAAAAAAAAATGAATCCTAAATTTTCGAAAACTCGAAATAAGTTTACAAGAAAAATGCTGCAAAATATGTCTAGCCAAGTTTACGTGACACTCAGTAGATCTACTTATTATTGGTTTTCGGCGCGACCGCAATATTCGTTCCGCGACTGCACCAATGTCGTAGGTGTAGAGCTGTATGTTTGAGAGGAATTTGACGTGGCGCAATATTTTCTCGTGTTCTGTGTGCTGAACAGCAGAACGAGATGTTAACTCGTGACACTGAACTTTGTCGTTCAAAAAATACCCGAACTCGCGAGTCAACCGTTTTTTACCCTTGTTCAACCCGGCTAGGCGCATCTCACGAAGTCGAAAGCTTTGATCATGGTTTTGGTAAGTCAGGATCGATTGCGACGAAATGGTCTTTGTTCCTTCAACTATTCTACCAATCTGATTGGTCTTCGAATACGTTTTCGGGGTCTAGCGGTCACTCCTCGAAAGGTTGCTACTTCGATGATGAATGTAACGGTAGCACATCCCAAGCCGATCGCGAGAATTATAAATGCAAAGCCCAAGTGTTCCATAGTTAATACTTCTAATTCCGGTTCCTGGTCTTGACGTTCATAGGATTCTATAATATTCATCTCGATTCGGGCTTCTCTGTCATAAAGAAGATTCGGGATACCACTAGCTGCGAGCCTCTTATAAATCGTGTTGACCCTTCCCTCGAGAGGCCAATCGAGTCGCACAATATAAGCCCCCCATACACTGAACATCGGTTCCCGGGACAAGTGCAGGTTCTTCCTCGCTGCATAGCTGATGAGCAAGGGCTGAGGTGATGGACAGGCAACTTTGACGTCGCGCTCAACGTACTTCGTGCAATAAACAGAATCTATTTCAACGCGACGTCCTTCAAACGCTGGTTGGTCGAAAAACCCGAGATAGTATTCGTGGCCGTATATCTTGTGATCGGAGCGCGCGAGATCTTCGTAAGAATCGACCGTTGGTAGGCGCACTTTTTTCGTCAGCAGCGACGCCAATTGACCCGAATAAATTCCCTGAATCGTAACCACAAATATGAATAAACCGGTTAGGTAAAGCCTCGGAGCCAGTTTGTGGGGTATCGTTTGAAGTCCCGCGTTGCAAATTATAAGCATGAGATCGAGTAATGCCGGGGTCAAAGGTTTGCGCAGACAAAATTTGAAGAACATCAGCGTAATCATGAGTACCACGAGCACACCGATACGTGAAGTCATGTCGAGCACAGAAATTAGCTTATTCAGCTGTGACTTCTCGCCGCGATATCGAGTCACAACGGCGATATGCGTGTAAAAAAGTGGATACGTTTCGGTGTTTGTGTCCCAATTGTATATCTCTATGAGTTCGAGAAAGATGTCACTGGTGCCATTCGCGACTTCTATTTCCGCAGCACCTCGGCCCGCATCGTCTTTCGGTTGAAGATCGTAATCGGGGTATAACGACAGTTTCCACGTTGCATTCAGGGAATCCATGAGAAGCTGAGCCGTGACGTTCATCACTCGGTCTTCATTGGTCGGTTTTTTGGTAGGATCTGCGTACCACCAGTTTTCTATATCTTCGACAGTCGCTCGGATTTCATAGCCCCCAAGATCGCCCGTTTTGTCGAAATCCAATTTGTGGCATCGTGATTCGTTCGCGTGATATTTTCGCACGAACAACGTCCAAATATGACCGTTCATTCCTTTGTAAGTATTCTCTTGCTGCCAAGGTCCAGGCGCTTCACTCGTGTACGGATTGAAGGTGTAAATTAACCTGCCTCTCGTTTGATTGAGGCACATGAAATTTACATTTAGCAGATCCATTTTCCACGCTTCCCACAACATTTTGTAGGCATTTGAACATCCGTTTTTGGTCTCAACTAAGTCGACCAGGAGAAAGGAACCCATGTGGTTCCACCATGTCGAGTTCTTGATTTGTCCAAGAGTTTTCACCAGAATATCTGAATCGGTTACCGTGACCACGAAAACCTGAAGTTTCCAGCGATTGGCGCGGTTGACCGGAGCACGAGGCACTATCCTTGCACTATCGTCGATCAATGTCGTCGAAATAACGGTTTTTCTTGATGATATTCTTTCGATAATGCGTCCAGCTGACGGTCCAGCCATCCCCACGGTACTAAAACGGTCTATGTAGCATGATTCCAAGATTTCGATCTGAAAGCGAATGATGAAACTCCATTGTGAGTTGTGATCGTATCAATAGTCTATGATTATTAGTGGCAAATGAAATTACCGATGCTTCGACGAGCGATTCATGCAGTTTGGAGGTCTTGATGGACAAACCGGCGGAACATGTTTTCGCAGCGATTGTCAGAGAAAAAATGATGAATGCACTAAGCTGCATTGATAAAAAATGTTCTTCCTTTGGTGGAAAACGGAAGGTTGCACCGCACCCGATTGAAAAGACTGCGTAATGCGAGAACCGTTTGATCTGACAGTTGAACCGGGAATGATGGAATCTATATCGGGCAGGGTGTCGATATCCGTATTTTTTTTACACGCCAACGTAGTGACGAAAGTTGGGTCGATATTAGTTTGTGAGAAACATTACACGTGCATTCGCTTTAAAAATTAAAATCCGTGTGCGGGCATCTCGTCGGAAGCTATGCCGTATGCATAGCTATAGTGTACAGCTATGCGTGATTGCCCTCATGTCGCTGTTGGTTATCACGCAACCACACATATTAGTCTATTGAGTATATTGATTGCGGAAAGTTTTAGCCACACACATCAGCACCTACTTATAGTCTTGAAAAGTCTTCCACCATTTTTCAAAAACAAAGTTTGGCACAAAAAAACAATCGAAGTTTCGAAAACGAGTGATCGATAAGAAATCCTGTACTTACCATCAATTGGCGAAATCAGGTACATTCCTTCGGCTCTTCCGAATTATTCATTTCCAACGCAAATTTTCTTTCCACTACCACCCTGAAATGTTTAGCTGATTTTTTTAATCGAAATATTTTGGCGGGACGTGTTTTCGCTAAGCTCGAAAAATCAATTGATTATCAATAATCGTACGTTTATTTATTCAACCGCCGTGAAGCCAACTGTTTTTGCTTGCCATCTGCTTCCTCCGAAATTAGGGCAATGGACGATACTCTATGGGGAGCCAGAATAGATGCAAGAAGACTGCTACTTCGTCAAAAATAAATTCTTACATTAGCTCAGATTTTCCATTTATCCAAGCTACATAAATAATTTGAGCTACAGATATTATGTATGTCTGTAGCTTACATCTCTTTTACGAAGGCTGTAGCTTCTGAAGGTGAATAAATCTAATTAACTGGTACTTTGCCAATAATATAATGTGCTCTAATATAATTTAGTTGTCTTGTTACGTACGAAACTTACAGGAATGAGTCGTCGTTAATATCAGTCAATGCAGTCACACAAACGATAGAATGAAAGAGACCCTTCGGGTGTAGGAACATTGATTTTTCTTTTTTACATCAGAGAAATAACAACTAGTTCAACAGTAATCTGGAGCTTGGAGTACAACCAATCAAACACAGTGGCTTAATCCATAACAATAATTGAAATAGCGAGCGAATGTGATGATGACATTCGTGACGAAATTATTCTGTGTCTTATAATATTGTCAAATAGAAACACGCCGTAGTAACAGTTTTTACCCTGAGGAGGGTTTTGCGCATCGTCGGATCTGCGTGCTGAAAGATTACTTGAGCTATCGTGAGTTAAGGGGATGCACTACCTTCTCGATAATAATTAGATTTAACGACCATCACGTAAAATTAAAAAAACACATTGCAGTACTTTCGTCGCAATTCGCGGAATGGAATTCGATAAAACTTTCGGAATCTATGTAGAATGGATCAACGACCAGCGTCTATATCAGCTTTTTCTTTCGAAAACGGAAAAACATTTTGTGGATTAATTTAAAAAGAAAAATCTTCCATAAGGAATCAAAAATAATTTGTTCATTCCCGCGGTACTCAAATAGAACATCACGAGACAAAGATATAATGAAAATTATGAAACATAATTCTGTATGTGGCAAATGCCCTATTTTAGCATAATTATCATGAAAATTACTTTTACCATTGGCGGGGTAACTTTTCTAAGGAATGCTAGAATAGGGAAATCGGTTTTGCAGTACTTATCTTAAAAAAACGTAGCACCATTCAATGAAACCTCGGTACTTGATGTAAAATTGATCAGCGACGAGTGGCTATATCTTAGTTTTTCTTCCCGAACTCGCAAAAAAAAAAAAAAATTAATCCTAAATTTTCGAAAACTCGAAATAAGTTTACAAGAAAAATGCTGCAAAATATGTCTAGCCAAGTTTACGTGACACTCAGTAGATCTACTTATTATTGGTTTTCGGCGCGACCGCAATATTCGTTCCGCGACTGCACCAAAGTCGTAGGTGTAGAGCTGTATGTTTGAGAGGAATTTGACGTGGCGCAATATTTTCTCGTGTTCTGTGTGCTGAACAGCAGAACGAGATGTTAACTCGTGACACTGAACTTTGTCGTTCAAAAAATACCCGAACTCGCGAGTCAACCGTTTTTTACCCTTGTTCAACCCGGCTAGGCGCATCTCACGAAGTCGAAAGCGTTGATCATGGTTTCGGTCAGTCAGGATCGATTGCGACGAAATGGTCTTTGTTCCTTCAACTATTCTACCAATCTGATTGGTCTTCGAATACGTTTTCGGGGTCTAGCGGTCACTCCTCGAAAGGTTGCTACTTCGATGATGAATGTAACGGTAGCACATCCCAAGCCGATCGCGAGAATTATAAATGCAAAGCCCAAGTGTTCCATAGTTAATACCTTTAATTCCGGTTCCTGGTCTTGACGCTCATAGGATTTTATAATATTCATCTCGATTCGGGCTTCTCTGTCATAAAGAAGATTCGGGATACCACTAGCCGCGAGCCTCTCATAAATCGTGTTGACCCTCCCCTCGAGAGGCCAATCGAGTCGCACAATATAAGCCCCCCATACACTGAACATCGGTTCCCGGGACAAGTGCAGGTTCTTCCTCGCTGCATAGCTGATGAGCAAGGGCTGAGGTGATGGACAGGCAACTTTGACGTCGCGCTCAACGTACTTCGTGCAATAAACAGAATCTATTTCAACGCGACGTCCTTCAAACGCTGGTTGGTCGAAAAACCCGAGATAGTATTCGTGGCCGTATATCTTGTGATCGGAGCGCGCGAGATCTTCGTAAGAATCGACGGTTGGTAGGCGCACTTTTTTCGTCAGCAGCGACGCCAATTGACCCGAATAAATTCCCTGAATCGTAACCACAAATATGAATAAACCGGTTAGGTAAAGCCTCGGAGCCAGTTTGTGGGGTATCGTTTGAAGTCCCGCGTTGCAAATTATAAGCATGAGATCGAGTAATGCCGGGGTCAAAGGTTTGCGCAGACAAAATTTGAAGAACATCAGCGTAATCATGAGTACCACGAGCACACCGATACGTGAAGTCATGTCGAGGACAGAGATTAACTTCTGCAATTGTGACTTCTCGCCGCGATATCGAGTCACAACGGCGATATGCGTGTAAAAAAGTGGATGCGTTTCGGTGTTTGTGTCCCAAGTGTATATCTCTATGAGTTCGAGAAGGATGTCACTGGTGCCATTCACGACTTCTATTTCCGCAGCAGCTCGGCCCGCATCGTCTTTCGGTTGAAGATCGTAATCGGGGTATAACGACAGTTTCCACGTTGCATTCAGGGAATCCATGAGAAGCTGAGCGGTGACGTTGAGCACTCGGTCTTCATTGGTCGGTTTTTTGGTAGGATCTGCATACCACCATTTTTCTATATCTTCGACAGCCGCCCGGATTTCATAACTCCCAAGATCGCCCGTTTTGTCGAAATCCAATTTGTGGCATCGTGATTCGTTCGCGTGATATTTTCGCACGAACAACGTCCAAATATGACCGTTCATTCCTTCGTAAGTATTCTCTTGCTGCCAAGGTCCAGGCGCTTCACTCGTGTACGGATTGAAGGTGTAAATTAACCTGCCTCTCGTTTGATTGAGGCACATGAAATTTACATTTAGCAGATCCATTTTCCACGCTTCCCACAACATTTTGTAGGCATTTGAACATCCGTTTTTGGTCTCAACTAAGTCGACCAGGAGAAAGGAACCCATGTGGTTCCACCATGTCGAGTTCTTGATTTGTCCAAGAGTTTTCACCAGAATATCTGAATCGGTTACCGTGACCACGAAAACCTGAAGTTTCCAGCGATTGGCGCGGTTGACCGGAGCACGAGGCACTATCCTTGCACTATCGTCGATCAATGTCGTCGAAATAACGGTTTTTCTCGATGATATTCTTTCGATAATGCGTCCAGCTGACGGTCCAGCCATCCCCACGGTACTGAAACGGTCTATGTAGCATGATTCCAAGATTTCGATCTGAAAGCGAATGATGAAACTCCATTGTGAGTTGTGATCGTATCAATAGTCTATGATTATTAGTGGCAAATGAAATTACCGATGCTTCGACGAGCGATTCATGCAGTTTGGAGGTCTTGATGGACAAACCGGCGGAACATGTTTTCGCAGCGATTGTCAGAGAAAAAATGATGAATGCACTATGCTGCATTGATAAAAAATGTTCTTCCTTTGGTGGAAAACGGAAGGTTGCACCGCACCCGATTGAAAAGACTGCGTAATGCGAGAACCGTTTGATCTGACAGTTGAACCGCCAATGAACGAATCTATCTCGGGCAGGGTGTCGATATCCGTATTTTTTTTACACGCCAACGTAGTACCGAAAGTGGGGTCGATATTAGTTTGTGAGAAATATTACACGTGCATTCGCTTTAAAAATTAATATGCATAGCTATAGTGTACAGCTATGCGTGATTGCCCTCTTGTCGCTGTTGGTTATCACGCAACCACCCATATTAGTCTATTGAGTATATTGATTGCGGAAAGTTTTAGCCACACACATCAGCACCTACTTATAGCCTTGAAAAAACTTCCACCATTTTTCAAGAACAAAGTTTGGCACAAAAAAACAATCGAAGTTTCGAAAACGAGTGATCGATAAGAAATCCTGTACTTACCATCAATTGGCGAAATCAGGTACATTCCTTCGGCTCTTCCGAATTATTCATTTCCATCGCAAATTTTCTTTCCACTACCACCCTGAAATGTTTAGCTGATTTTTTTAATCGAAATATTTTGGCAGGACGTGTTTTCGCTAAGTTCGAAAAATCAATTGATTATCAATAATCGTACATTTATTTATTCAACCGCTGTAAAGCCAACTGTTTTTGATTGCCATCTGCTTCCTCCGAATTGAGGGCAATGGACGATACTCTATGGGGAGCCAGAATAGATGCAAGAAAACTGCTACTTCGTCAAAAATAAATTCGTACATTACCTCAGATTTTCCATTTATCCAAGCTACATAAATAATTTGAGCTACAGATATTACGTATGTCTATAGCTTACATCTATTTTACGTAGGCTGTAGCTTCTGGAGGTGAATAAATCTAATTAACTGGTACTTTGCCAATAATATGATGTGCTCTAATATAATTTAGTTGTCTTGTTACGTACGAAACTTGCAGGAATGAGTCGTCGTTAATATCAGTCAATGCAGTCACACAAACGATCGAATGAAAGCGACCCTTCGGATGTAGAAACATTTATTACTTTTTCTCACATCAAAGAAATAACAATCCGTTCAACAATAATAGAAAGCTTGGAGTACAACCAATCAAACACGGTGACTAAATCCGTAACAATAATTGAAACAGCGAGCGAATGTGATGATGACATTCGTGACGAAATTATTCTGTGTCTTATAATATCGTCAAAAAGAAACACGCTGTAGTAACAGTTTTTACCCTAAGGAGGGTTTCGCGCATCGTCGGATCGGCGTGCTGAAAGATTACTTGAGCTATCGTGAGTTAAGGGGATGCACTACCTTCTCGATAATAATTAGATTTAACGACCATCACGTAAAATTAAAAAAACACATTGCAGTACTTTCGTCGCAATTCGCGGAATGGAATTCGATAAAACTTTCGGAATCTATGTAGAATGGATCAACGACCAGCGTCTATATCAGCTTTTTCTTTCGAAAACGGAAAAACATTTTGTGGATTAATTTAAAAAGAAAAATCTTCCATAAGGAATCAAAAATAATTTGTTCATTCCCGCGGTACTCAAATAGAACATGACGAGACAAAGATATAATGAAAATTATGATACATAATTCTGTATGTGGCTGATGTCCTATTTTAGCATTAATATCAAGTAAATTACTTTTACCATTGGCGGGGTAACTTTTCTGAAAAATACTAGAATAGGAAAATCGGTTTTGCAGTACTTATCTTTAAAAAAACGTAGCACAATTCAATGAAACCTCGGTACTTGATGTAAAATTGATCAGCGACGAGTGGCTATATCTTAGTTTTTCTTCCCGAACTCGCAAAAAAAAAATAATTAATCCTAAATTTTCGAAAACTCGAAATAAGTTTACAAGAAAAATGCTGCAAAATATGTCTAGCCAAGTTTACGTGACACTCAGTAGATCTACTTATTATTTGTTTTCGGCGCGACCGCAATATTCGTTCCGCGACTGCACCAAAGTCGTAGGTGTAGAGCTGTATGTTTGAGAGGAATTTGACGTGGCGCAATATTTTCTCGTGTTCTGTGTGCTGAACAGCAGAACGAGATGTTAACTCGTGACACTGAACTTTGTCGTTCAAAAAATACCCGAACTCGCGAGTCAACCGTTTTTTACCCTTGTTCAACCCGGCTAGGCGCATCTCACGAAGTCGAAAGCTTTGATCATGGTTTTGGTCAGTCAGGATCGATTGCGACGAAATGGTCTTTGTTCCTTCAACTATTCTACCAATCTGATTGGTCTTCGAATACGTTTTCGGGGTCTAGCGGTCACTCCTCGAAAGGTTGCTACTTCGATGATGAATGTAACGGTAGCACATCCCAAGCCGATCGCGAGAATTATAAATGCAAAGCCCAAGTGTTCCATAGTTAATACCTTTAATTCCGGTTCCTGGTCTTGACGCTCATAGGATTCTATAATATTCATCTCGATTCGGGCTTCTCTGTCATAAAGAAGATTCGGGATACCACTAGCTGCGAGCCTCTCATAAATCGTGTTGACCCTTCCCTCGAGAGGCCAATCGAGTCGCACAATATAAGCCCCCCATACACTGAACATCGGTTCCCGGGACAAGTGCAGGTTTTTCCTCGCTGCATGGCTGATGAGCAAGGGCTGAGGTGATGGACAGGCAACTTTGACGTCGCGCTCAACGTACTTCGTGCAATAAACAGAATCTATTTCAACGCGACGTCCTTCAAACGCTGGTTGGTCGAAAAACTTAAGAAAGTATTCGTGGCCGTATATCTTGTGATCGGAGCGTGCGAGATCTTCGTATGAATCGACCGTTGGTAGGCGCACTTTTTTCGTCAGCAGCGACGCCAATTGACCCGAATAAATTCCCTGAATCGTTACCACAAATATGAATAACGCGGTCAAGTAAAGTCTCGGAGCCAGTTTCCGGGGTATCGTTTGAAGTCCCGTGTTGCAAATTATAAGCATGAGATCGAGTAATGCCGGGGTCAAAGGTTTGCGCAGACAAAATTTGAAGAACATCAGCGTAATCATGAGTACCACGAGCACACCGATACGTGAAGTCATGTCGAGGACAGAGATTAACTTCTGCAATTGTGACTTCTCGCCGCGATATCGAGTCACAACGGCGATATACGTGTAAAAAATTGGATACGTTTCGGTGTTTGTTTCCCAAGTCTCTATCCCTATGACTTCGAGGAAGATGTCACTGGTGCCATTCGCGACTTCTACTTCCGCAGCAATTCGGCCCGCATCGTCTTTCGGTTGAAGATCGTAATCGGGGTATAACGACAGTTTCCACGTTGCATTCAGGGAATCCATGAGAAGCTGAGCAGTGATGTTCATCACTCGGTCTTCATTGGTCGGTTTTTTGGTAGGATCCGCGTACCACCATTTTTCTATATCTTCGACAGTCGCTCGGATTTCATAGCCCCCAAGATCGCCCGTTTTGTCGAAATCCAATTTGTGGCATCGTGATTCGTTCGCGTGATATTTTCGGACGAACAACGTCCAAATATGACCGTTTATCCCTTCGTAAGTATTCTCTTGCTGCCAAGGTCCAGGTGCTTTGCTCGTGTACGGATTGAAGGTGTAAATTAACCTGCCTCTCGTTTGATTGAGGCACATGAAATTTACATTGAGCAGATTCATTTTCCACGCTTCCCACAACATTTTGTAGGCATTTGAACATCCGTTTTTGGTCTCAACTAAGTCGACCAGGAGAAAGGAACCCGCGTGGTTCCACCATGTCGAGTTCTTGATTTTTCCAAGAGTTTTCACCAGAATATCTGAATCGGTTACCGTGACCACGAAAACCTGAAGTTTCCAACGATTGGCGCGGTTGACCGGAGCATGAGGCATTACCCTTGAACTATCGTCGATCAATGTCGTCGAAATAACGGTTTTCCTCAACGATATTCTTTCAATGATAGTCCCAGCTGACGGTCCAGCCATCCCCACGGTACTGAAACGGTCTATGTAACATGATTCCAAGATTTCGATCTGAAAGCGAATGATTAAACCCCATTGTGAGTTGTGATCGTATCAATAGTCTATGATTATTAGTGGCAAATAAAATTACCGATGCTTCGATGAGCGATTCATGCAGCTTGGAGGTCTTGATGGACAAACCGGCGGAACATGTTTTCGCAGCGAGTGTCAGAGAACAAATGATGAATGCAGTAAGCTGCATTGATAAAAAATATTCCTCCTTCGGTGGAAAACGAAAGGCTGCACCGCACCCGATTGAAAAGACTGCGTAATGCGAGAACCGTTTGATCTGATAGTTGAACCGGGAATGAACGAATCTATCTCCGGCAGGGTGCCGATATCCGTATTTTTTTTACACGCCAATGTAGTAACGAAGGTGAGGGCGAATATTGATTCGCGCGAAGCATTACATGATAGAAAATGGAAAGCGTGTGCAGAAAACCCTTTGGGAGTAATTATGCAGACATCATGTAGGTAGCTATGCGCTATTGCCCTACTATCGCTGTTGGTTCTCGCGCAACCACGCATATACCTTATTTACAGTGCATTGTTCTTTTTTTCTCTTTAGTCCGTATTGGCTGCTAAAGCGACCTTCACCGGAAAGTCCCGTTGGGGCCCGGATCGCGTTTTTGCCCTACATTTCGAAAGTTGAATCGACGTTTATTATAAATAGTTTAGTGATTGCGAAGCTCACTACCGATACTTGTAACCTATGAACTATCAGAACCGAAGAATATTACATATCTACTGATGGTGCAAATTATTTAACATTGCTGTCACATTTCCAAGAGCTTTCGTGTCGCTCTGAGGAACAGAGTGACAATGACGTGGCTAAATTTTACACTGATGGCTTTGAAAACTCTTCCACCGTTTAATAAAAAAGTTTTGGCACAAACAAAAGTAATCGAATTTCCGAAAACGAGATATTAGTTCGAAATCGTGTACTTAGGATCAATTGCCGAAACCAGGTCCGTTCTATCGGCTTTTTCGAATTGTTTATTTTCATCACGGACTTTTTATCCACTAAATTGCACTCTAACATTTTTGTTTCATTTTTTTTATCGAAATATTTTTGCAAGACGTGTTTTCGCCGAGTTCAAAAATGCATACATGATCAATAATCATATGTTTATTTATTCAACCGCTGTCAAGCCAACTACTTCTCCTTGCCATCTGCTTTCTCCGAATTTAGGGCAATGAACGATACCCTATCGGGAGCCAGAATAGATGCAAGAAAACTGCTACTTCGTCAAAAATAAATTCGTACATTACCTCAGATTTTCCATTTATCTAAGCTACATAAATAATTTGAGCTACAGATATTATGTATGTCTGTAGCTCACAACTCTTTTGCATAGATTGTCGCTTCTGATGGTAGATAAATCTCATTAACTGGTACTTTGCCAACAATATTATGTGCTCTAAAATAACTTATTTCTCTTGCTACGTACAAAACTTTCAGAAATTACTCGTCGTTAATATCAGTCCATGTTACGTAAAATGGATCGCATTCAATTTTGGCTGCAGTGACAAGAAACATCGAATGAAAGAGACCCCTCGGGTGTAGAAAAATGTATTTTTCTTTATTACATCAGAGAAATAACAACTAGTTCAACAATAATTTGGAGCTTGGAGTACAACCAATCAAACACAGTGACTTAATCCATAACAATAATTGAAATAGCGAGCGAATGTGATGATGACATTCGTGACAAAACTATGCTGTGCGTCTTATAATATCTTCAAAAAGAAAGACGCCGTAGTAACAGTTTTTACGCTAAAGAGGGTTTCGCGCATCGTCGGATCTGCGTGCTGAAATCTTACTTGAGCTCTCATGCGTTAAGGGGATGCGCTTCCTTCTCGATGACAAGTAGATTTTGACGTACCATCACGTAAAATTGAAAAAACACATTGCAGTACTTTCGTCGAAGATCGGTAAATGGAATTCGATATAACTTTGAGAATCTATGTAGAATCGATCAACGACCAGCGTCTATTTCAGCTTACCCTTTCCGAAATCAGAAAAATATTTCGTAGGTTAATTTAGAAAAAAAAATCTTTCACAAGGAATCTAAAATTATTTTTTCATTATCGCGGTACTCAAATAGAACATGACGAGACGAAGATATCAGAAAAATTATGATATATAATTCAGTATATGGCAGATGTCCTATTTTAGCGTTAATACGGAAATATCATGAAAATTACTCCTACCGTCAGCGGGGTAACCTCTCTGAAGACTAATGGAATAGGGAAACCGCTTTTGCAGTACTGATTTTGGAAAAAACGTAGCGCAATTCAATAAAACCCCAGGACTTTATTTGAAATTGATCAGCGACGAGTAGCTATATCTTAGTTCTCTCCAAAAATGTAAAATAAATTTGAGAATCTTTTTCTAAATTTTCGAAAACTTAAAATGGATTTTCAGAAAAATGGTGCAAAATGTGTCTTGCCAAGTTTACGTGACGTGTAGTAAATCTACTCACCATCGGGCGAGTGCGCACCACCTCGAGGCCGTTTACAGAAAGCGAATGAGCACGAAATGCCATTTTTGGTTTACGGCGCAACTGCAATATTCGTTCAGCTACTGCACTCAATTCGTACCTGTGGAGCTGTATATTTCAGCGGAATTTGAGTTGGCGCCATATTTTCCCGTGTTCTGTGTGCCGAACAGCAAAACGCAATGTTAACTCGTGACATTGAACTTTAACGTTCGTGAAATACCCGAACTCGCGAATCAACCGTTTTTTACCCTTGTCCTACCCGGCTAGACGCATCTCATGAAGTCGGGAGCTTTGATCATGGTTGTGGTAAGTGAAGATCGATTGCTACGGAAGAGTCTTTGTTCTTTCACCTATTCTACCAATCTGATTTGTCTTCGAACACGTTTTCGGGGTCTAGTGGTCACTTCTCGAAAGGTTGCTACTTCGATGATGAATGTAACGGTAGCACATGCCAAGCCGATTGCGAGAATCACAAATGCAAAACCCAAGTGTTCCAAAGTTAATACTTTCAATTCTGGTTCCTGGTCTTGAAGCTCATAGGATTCTAAGATCTTCATTTCGCTCCGGATTTCTCTGTCATAAAGAAGATTCGGGATACCACTAGCCGCGAGCCTTTCATAAATCGCGTTGACCCTGTCCTCAAGAGGCCAATCAATACGCATCATATAGGCCCCGTAGATGCCACCCATGGGCTTTCGGGACAGGTGCAGATTGTTTCTTGCTGCTTGACTGATGTACGGGACCTTTGATCCTACACAAGCAACTTTGACGTCACGCTTCATATACTCCGTGCAATTAAAAGAATTTATTTGAAAGCGACGTTTTTCAAACGCTGGCTGGTCAAAAAAATTGAGCCAGTATGTGTAGCCATATATCTTGTGATCAGAGCGTGCGAGATCCTCGAAAGAATCGACGGTTGGTAGGCGCACTTTTTTCGTCAGCAGCGACGCTAATTGGCTCGAATAAATTCCCTGAATCGTTACCACGAATATGAATAATCCGGTTAGGTAAATTCTCGGAGCATGTCTCTGGGGTACCGTTCGAAGTCCCGTATTGCAAATTATAAGCATGAGATCGAGTAACGCCGCGGTCAGAGATTTGCGCAACCAAAATTTGAAGAACATCAGCGTAATAAATAGGACTGCGAGGACACCGATACGTGATCTCACGTCGAGAACGGCCATTAGCTTACCCAGTTGTGACATCTCGCCGCGATATTGCGTCAAGACGCCGACTTCCGAGTAACAAATTGGATACGTCGTGGGGTTTCGATTCGGAAAATCTACACTTAGAATTACCAGACAGATGTCACTGGTGCCATTCCGTACTTCACTTTCCGGACCAATACGATTTCCCTTTTCGTCTTTCGGTTGGCCATCGTATCCGGGATGTAACGACAATTTCCACGTTGCTTTCAGGGAATCCATGAGAAGCTGAGCGGTGACGTTGAGCACTCGGTTACCGTTGGTCGGTTTTTTGGAAGGATCGGCGGACCACCATTTGTCCATACCTGCGACAGCCGCCCGGATTTCATACCCCCCAAGATCGCCCGTTTTGTCGAAATCCAATTTGTGGCATCGTGATTCGTTCGCGTGATATTTTCGCACGAACAGCGTCCAAATATGACCGTTTATCCCTTTGTAAGTATTCTCTTGCTGCCAAGGTCCAGGTGCTTTGCTCGTGAACGGATTGAAGGTGTAAATTAACCTGCCTCTCGTTTGATGGAGGCACATGAAATTCGTGTTGAGCAGATTCATTGTCCACGCTTCCCACAACATTTCGTAGGCATTTGAACATCCGTTTTCGGTCCGAACCAAGTCGATTAGAAGAAAAGAACCCTTGTGGTTCCACCATGTCGAGTTCTTGATTTGTCCAAGAGTTTTCACCAGAGTATTTGGATCGGTTACCGTGACTACGAAAACCTGAAGTTTGTAACGAGTTGCAAGGGTGACCGGAGCATGAGGCACCACCCTTGAACTACCGTCGATCAATGTCGTCGAAATAACGGTTTCTGTCGATGATATTCTTTCGATAATGCTTCCAGCTGACGGTCCAGCCATCCCCACGGTACTGAAGCGGTCCGTGTAACATGACTCCAAGATTTCAATCTGGAAGCGAATGATTAGACGTCATCTCGAGTTATAATTGTATCAATAGTTCATAAGCATTAGTGACAAACGAAATTACCGATGCTAGGACAAGCGACTCATCCACCTTGGAAGTCTTGACGGATAAACCCGCGAAACATATTTTCGCACTGAGTGTCAGAGAAACAATTACGAATGCAGTAAACTGCATTGATGAAAGTGATCTTTCTCCGGTGGAAATTAGAAGATTACACTGCACCCGTTTTCGAAGACCACGTAAGGCGTGAACCGATTGATCTAACCGTTGAACAGCGAATGAGCAAATGTATTTTGGCCGGAGTGTCGATATCCATATTTCGTTACACGCTAACGTAGAAATGATGGCAAGGGCGAATATCGATTTGCGCCAAACATTACACACCACATCCACATCAGCAAATTGTATGCGTGTGAGGAAAACCCTTCGGGAGTAATTATGTAGCCGGCAGGTAATCGCTGCTTGTAATCTACCGATCGCACATAGTCCTCATTTATTTCCCTTTTCTCCTTTCATACGCATCGGCTGCTGAATGCGACCTTCACCGGAACATCCCATTGGGACCAGGATTGCGTTTTTGCCGTACATTTACAATGTAGAATCGACGTTTTCTATAAATAGTTCGGTGATCGCGAAATTCGTTACCACTGTTACCCTATGAACTATAAAAACCTATGAATATTACATACTAATGGTGCAAATTATTTACCATTGATGTGACATTTCCAAGAGCTTCCGTGACAGTCTGAGGAATGGAGTGACAATTGACGTGGCCAATGAAGGTATTTTTTTCGAGGTGCTTAAATAGAATGTGAGGATGAAGAAAGTGTTAGACAATTTATGATACACAATTCAGTATGTGGCAGATATCATATTTTGACGTGAATATCACAAAAAGTACTTTCACCACTGGCGGGGTGACTTTTCTCAAAACTGATGGAATTAGGAAATCGCTTTTGTAGTACTTATTTTGAAAACGGCATAGCGAAATTGTATGAAACTTTGGTAATTAATGTAAAATTGACCGACGACGAGCATCTGTAACTTAGTTTTTTCCGAAATCGCCAAAAAAAATTAAGAAATTCCTTCTAAATTTGGTAAGAAGATAAAGGAGGGATGCACGTTAAAACCGACCAGCAAATACAGCTTGAATGAAGAAAAATTGAAACGTCGCGATTCAGCAAGGATTATGAAAATAGGAAATGGCAGGATTAAAGGGATCTGGGCTGGACTAAGATGTGGAAGTATTGGTACAAGGCTTAAAGATTTAAAAAAACAAAATATAGGCTATGTGGGAGAGAGGAGGAAACGGTAACACATATCGTGGAGTGTGAAGAAGCGAAGAAAAGGTTCTATGGACGATTTTTCTTTTTTTTCCGGTCAAAAATCAGCAAATCGATAGACATTCGAAAATGGCACATAGAGGTTAGCTTTATTTTACTTGGAGTATGAACTAGACGATCCAATCGTTGCTGCTGTCATTTGCTGGTCATTTTTAATTTTTTCTTAAAATTGAAATTTGGAAAAAATTTGAGTAAAAATCGATTGGTTGAAAAATTCATAATCTTTGCAAAAAAAAAAAAATTAAAACCAAGTCGTTGCAAGTTTTTGGAACTCATATAAATACCATAAAATACAAAAAAAAACATTGTAAAAAAACGTAAGCCCCAGGAAATTGGATATCTATATCATAAAAAAATAGAAGATACTAAAAAAACGATTTACTATCGAAAATAATCGAAATATTGATATATTTGCAGGATAGGTTTAATTTCTTTTTAGATAGGAAACGGTAACCGTCATATCGATAACATATTTATAACAATAATGAAAAGAAGAAAAAACTCGATCGTCAACGAGTCATTACGAATTGTCGGAGATTCTCTGCAATGATATAAATTTTATCGATCTTGTAAAAAAAACCTCGAGGCAAAAATTATGGTTGCGTTAGATCGGCAGACTTTATCGAAAATCATGTACGATGATTATGGTTCAGATTTTCAATTACATGCTCCGATAGATTTGATTATAATAAAAATATATAAATTTGAAGAAAAGAAAATGTGACAAATTATCACAAAACGTTTAGTGCCTCCGTCTCGCGCCTCTATGAATTCCTATCAGCGGAAGAATGTCTGATAAGTGTTTCCAAGTAAAATTCAGTTACCGTCAAAACCTTTCGATTGCCTAAACACTTGACTACTATCTCATTCTATCAACGATAATATTTCGTCGAAGAAAATGAAACCAAATACGTACGATATTATTTTTTCAAAACACATTCGTTCGAAAAATAGTTTTTAAAAATGTATACAACTAGAGTACAAACATTATCCCATCAAATTGGAGGAACATCGAAAATTCGTATCTGTATAAAAACAACGTTCTGATAACCGAACGTTAGGATAAGTCATAATTCGGATAATGAACGTTATATCGTTTTTTAAAAAAATTATATTTCGGCAATTAAAATCAAAAGACGCTCTGTCTGTGATGATTGGACAATAGACGTTCTGTTAGCTCGAGACTAATCGACTGCGGCATAATGCTACGTTGCTGTCCAGAATCTAAATTACATCGACGATAGGACGGAAAATAAAATCGAATATTTGTACAATTCATTAACGAGTCTGGAAACTCCAAAGTGGGGGGTCTCGAGGCTGGGAGTTTGAAGACGAGCGTCGAAATCAAAAGTAACGTTAGTGTTCGTTCGAGCTTCAGAAAAAGCGGTTCGTAACTGTTCATTTTTTCCTTCTGTTCGTAAAAAATCGTGATTATTGTAACCAATTGAAATACACGTATATTTATATAGGTATTTAAAGTGCTGAGACTCGAAAGTGACTTTGTTCATTGATAATCCGTGGAAATTCAAAGTGAACGAACGATGGACATTGAATTGCAAAAAGGTATACAAAAACTATTGAATGAAGAAGAATTCCAATGTTGTCAAGATTTAAATCCGATGTTTTTTGAATTGGTAAATTTTAAATAGTTAAATTCAAAAATAATTTACATAGTTCAATTTTAAATAGTTTAATTTCAGGATGATTACATGAATAGATAATTCAGGATGAGTAAATATCTAGAATAATGAAATGATTTATTTTACCATGTTTTTGCGAATAGATGTTTTGACGGCCCTGTGGTGGCACAGTGGCAGCACCTCGGGATGAGTATACGACGTGCAGCGACTGTGCCGTCACCTTGTCGCTACAACGCTTTCCAGTCGCGAATACGATTTCGTACTCGATTATAAAAAAAAATTCATAGCCAATTATTCTCGTTTCCTCTAATTTTAAAAAATAGTCCAGGATTGACCTCCGCAAGATGTAGTCAGTTGACGTCCTTGAGGAATTTCTTTGATCACAATAATCATCAAAAAATTACTTGAATATAAACGAAGAAAAAAAATTATAATTCAATTTTTAAAACGACAATATCGAATCTATCAGCAATATGAAATATATCGTCAATATCAAATATATTAACAATATTGAATGTGTCGACAAAATTCAATACATCGACAATATTAAATTTATCGACAAAATTCAATGTATCGACAATATCGAATATATCGAATATGTCGACAATATCGTTAATAATAACGATTATAGTAGTTGGATTAACCTTCTTAGGACGCAGTCAGTCGATGTTTCTGCAGATTTTTTTGCTAACGATAATGATTCAAAAAATTACATAAATGTCAACACGAAAGAAATAACGTAAATTATTTCTTAATTTACAAAGAATTCGTGGGAAAAACATCCGGTATCCGTCTTACATCGATATAACGCAACCAGCGAGTACAACTTCGACATCTAATTGACAAGAAAAAAGTGAGCAACGCGTTGCTCGCGTCAGTGGCGCGATTATGAAAATGTTTGCTTTGGTTATTTTGCCCTATATCCATTACGTCTTTGGTTGCGTATGCGGGGCTTTGATAACATCGATTACGAGCAATCGTTGTGTATATTGCATAATCTAATCGGACGGTGAGAGATAAGACGGTGCGGTCATTGCGTTGTGTTTTATAACTATATCGGCAGTCGCAAAAATTTTCCTGACGCAACAATCCTTCGATAACCCGAATAGCTATAGCCGTAGTCGTTGCTTTAACCTCTTTATTTACCTCCCGAACGAGCAGTTTTTCTGACCTTGGTGGGTATGGTCCCCGTCGCCGTTGTCCTCTGGGGAAATTGACCAAGTTCATCTCGACCTGAAGGCAACAATTTTATCTTGATTCAACGGACGACGCTCGGATGAAGATAATTGTTGGCACCGCGTCGAGATAAATTTGGGAAATTTACCTAGTGGGAAAAACTGTTACAGAGGGCGACTGTGACCAACAGGGACCGGCGCCCTTCATCCACCGTTCCTGACTTATCCGGCATGGCCGCGCGATGCTCAGTCGGTAACAAAAAAAAACTGTCAATCGTTTTTCTTTACCAACGATCCTAAACAGCTCTGCAGCGCGAGAGAAAAGTCTTGAGGCGATGTGTTGCATCTGTCATCTCTTCCTCCATCTCTCTCAAATTAATTGCTACAATCGCAAGGCAGACAGCTCAATCTTCCGAAAGTATTGTTCTCCGCCATAGTTGATTTGTCTTATAAAATATAAGAACGGTTGACTACAGAATTTTAATACACAGTCGACCACTCTCGGCTTTTATCCGAGCGGTCAATCGTGAAGGTAAAGCGTGGCTTACAGTTTTTTGTTACCGACCGAGCAGTAGCAAGACATCGTGAATAATACCGAATCGGGAGAAACGAATGTTATGACATCAAGTTGCTTAATTAACATTGATTCTAGTCGACAGACGAATGATGCAACCATCTTCTTCCATTCAAAAACGTTTGCCACCATTATCAAAAATAGAAAAACGATAATTATTCAACGATGTCGGTAACTTCTTGTTACCGACTGAGTTTGTTTTCGATAAAGGTAATATTCTTGTATAACGGGTGTCCCCTTTTTCTTTCTGTAATTGATATTCCTACTTCTCCCGTCTAATCTAGAACCGCACAACGAACAGAAACAACGCGAAATAGGTCATACGTGTCATAAACACCACGCACGTCTTCTTTTCTTACAAATACAAGTAATGCACATATTGACGATTGAATTGAATGACCCGCATTGCGGAAAAAAATAGAAAAACGTCCGGGAAATGGAAGCGATAAAAGTCTCGTTTTATCGAGTGGACGTAATTGGCGTTATCGCTTATCGCGTAGTTGCCGGATTGGCCCGCGGCGCTACATCCCTATGTACCTTGTCTTAGTTCGCCAACCTGCCACGTGGCGGCGGTGCACGCGGTCCGAACAAAATAAACGAAGCAAAAAAAAAATGCCCTTTTTTTTTATCCTCACGCTTGCAATTACCTGTACTTAAAACATGAGTTTACGCCATACGTAGATCTGTAAAAAGATTTAAAAAAATGGTTTCAGGTAGTTTTTATGACACCGAGCGAGATTTATTTTTTTATTTCCGGATTTTGCAGGCCCAGGATTTTTTTTTTTTTTCAATTGAATATTTTTATTCGCAGATACGGATGTTTCGACGTTGTGCCTTGGCAATTCCAGGCTTGTGATCACGCCGGAACGTGATGCAGCAAAAGACGTGAGTTTAATTGTCATCTAAACGATTGTTGTTGAAAATGATGAAAATAGTTTTCCTGGTTTTTCGAATTCTATTTTTGTCTTTGTTTTTTATTTGTCTCTTCTCTTGTTTCTGAGTAGATGCGATGAGACATTTACTTATCTTTTTCGACTCTGCATGGGCAAGAATTTGATTCGACGTGTCTCTGACGTTGATTCGCTAATAAGATCAAATGAAAATGGTTGGGAAGCGATTGATTGCAATGATTCGGTTCTCATAGTGAATTATGTTGGTCTTAATCCCAATTATTTCATTTCCGTACTCAATTAGATCTCGTCTATGGGCTATGACTCGAGGCTTATTTCTTTGCTCGGTTAGCTATAATTAAGGGGTTTGCGACTGAAAATTGAATTGATACGCGAGAGAGATCAAAATAGGAGTGTGAGTCAATTCTTTTAACCCCGATTTGCGTAACTCGATGAATCTCGTTTCACGTAAAGCTATCGTACCAGAAACTTTGTTCCTCCGTGCACAATTGTGTCAATCGACAATGCGTATTGAATAATTCTTTGGGAAAATTATAATTTTTTTAATTAAATAATTTTCTAGTATTATAGGAGACGATTTTTCCTCGGTGTTGACTTTCTAAATATTTTTATAGGAATACAACGCTCGGAGGACGGACGAAGGAGGATGGACTCCCCTGCTCGTGCTGGGAGGAGCCACCTGCTGCCTCGGGTCCGCCCTGCCGGCAGGATTTAACATAGGAGTCGTCAACAATCCTGCAGATGTTGGTATTTACACTCAATGATAACAATTTTTGTAGAATTACATCGTAACGGTCTCTAAGGGTCCCTTTCGAAGCCAAGAGCTCAAAGTTGTCCTCTGAAATAGAACATCCTTCGCTTCTAAATGCAAAGGACACTAAAGTATTCTTCAAGCATTCAAGAATTAGGAACAAATGATTTTTCGCAATAATTATAATCATAACATAGTAGAAATAAAATTTGAGATAAAAAAAAACATTCCGAAAAAGCGATTTTATTTACAAAAATATTAATAACTTCTACAAATTTGAACGTTTTCTTAAAATATTTGAAGTATGTACTGCTGAGATGCTATTGTTGAAGATAAAAATTGTCGCAATATTACCCGTTTGAAAAAATATGTTTATTTTTAAATATCAACATATGAATTTTAGAGAGAACAAAAAATTCGTCTAAATTACCCCCAAATCGAATAATCTAAATTATAATTACTGTTGTTGTTGTTGTTAATATTATCATTGTTATTATTATTATTATTATTATTATTATTATTATTATTATTATTATTATTATTATTATTATTATTATTATTATTATTATTATTATTATTATTATTATTATTATTTCAAGTTTTACCCAAATTCAAACGCAGTAATGTTGTGGGGTCGTCCAGACCCCGCGTGATCGTCAAGAGCTAAATAAATATACTGCGTAAATACATTATTCCATAAACAAATTCAAGAACTACGAAAAATCAATTTTTCTCAAAAATTATAATTCTACCATAATAAAAATGTTTAAAATTTCAATAAAAATATCGAAAAAGTAATTTTGTTTACAAAAATATTAATTATTTATCTGAAACTATTAATATTTATTAAACTTCATTGTAAAATTAACTTTTACAAATTGAAATGTCCCAACAATTTTATTTCTGTCTTATGAATAAGTTGCAATTATTTTATACGTATTTATTTTTATTTGCAGATAATCAAAGCTTACTGCAATGAGAGTTTCCAGGATCGTTACGGCGAAACGTTAACGACGAAAGAATTGGATTTCGTTTGGTCAATCGTCGTGTCGATATTTCTGATCGGCGGGGTTACCGGCTCGCTGGTAGCAAGTTTTCTCGCCGATAAAGTCGGCAGACGGGGAGCCCTAGCGGCCGGAAATATATGCGGAATCATCGGAGCCGGTTTCTTTCTCATCGTGCCGAAATTGAATGTCTTCGAGCTGCTCATGGCTGGTCGGCTGTTTGTCGGTAAATCATGAGATTATTTTGATACCACATTTTTTAATTACTAACGAACGATTCGTCGACATTTTTCGTAAGGTTTTGCTATAATAATGGGGAATAAGTTGAACATCGGCGTTTCTACACTACCGGCGGAAATTATATGATATAATGACGGTAATTTTTAATGATGCAATGTTTGAAAAAATAAAATAAAATTGATAGAACAAAAATAATTCGACGTGGAATAAAATAAAATGAATAGAACGAAAAATCTCAGAGAAAATGAGAGAATAACATTCAAAATAATAAAATAATATTTCTACGTAGAATAAAATAATATAAATAGAACGAAAAATCTCAGAGAAGAAGAGAAAATAACATAAAAAATAATAAAATAATATTTCTACGTAGAATAAAATAAAATGAATAGATCGAAAAATCTCAGAAAAATAGAGAAACTAAAATGAAAAATAATAGAATAATATTTCTACATAGAATAAAATAAAATAAATACAACGTAAAATCTCCGAGAAAAAAAGGAAACAAAAACAAAAAATAATAGAATAATATTTCTTCATAGAATAAAATAAAATAAATAAAACGAAAAATCTCAGAGAAAAATAAAAAAACGACATTATAAAATAATAAAATAATATTTCTACATAGAATAAAATAAATTAAATAGAACGTAAAACCTCAGCGAAAAATAGATAATAAAATCAAATAAATGAAAAAAAAATATTCCTCTAAAAAATAAAATAAAAGAAACGAATTGAAAAAATGTTTTTTATGAAACATTTGATCTCCAGGTCTTTCGGGAGGACTCGCGACGAGTTTGCTGCCGATGTACATGACGGAGATAGCGCCGATAAAGCAGCGTGGAGCCGTCGGTGTTCTCTGCCAATTGGGAATAACTTGCGGCGTTTTAGTCGGTCAATTAGCCAGTTTGAACAACGTTTTGGGAACTTCGGACAAGTGGCATTACATGCTCGCCTCGTTCGCTCCTCTGTGCCTGATCGCCCTCGTTCTCTTGCTGTTTTTGCCGGAAAGCCCGAAATATCTTTACACCATCAAAAGAGACGAGGATCGAGCTATCGAAGGTGCGTACGACATTTTTTCGAACGAAGAAAAGAAAATTACAACCCTTTTTTTTTTTTTTGAGACAAGAAGAAAGTAAATAAAATTTTGAAGCTTTGGCGGTATTTTGAATTGAATGGACGAATTTTGAGGCAAATTCGGTGCCTCACAATCTCTGCGTCTTCTGTAATTTCCGCAATAATTCCTGCAGCCACTCGGATTTGACAGCGTTTTGGAATATCCAAAAGATGTCTGTTAATTTTTTATTCGAAATTATTTCGGTTGTTTAAAAACGGCATAAAATCCGAGCCGCAGCTTCGATCATGGCGAAAATTATAGTCAATGAAGAGATTACAGAGCTCCATGTGTCTGCAAAATTTGGAGGCTGTAGGTTGAATCGTTCTCGAGTTATACACGTTTGAATTTTGAGAGGGGATTACACAAACGTCCGGACTTTTTTTCCAAATTCCGTTTCTCGACGTTTTACCACATAATAACACAAAGATCTCGATGAAAAAAATGATTCAACGTAACATAGGTTGGTCTATGAGGAACCAGAAAATAATAACTCCTTACCATAGCGAGAGAAAGAGAGAGAGAGAGATTGGGGAGTGAGAGGGAGAGAGAGAGAAAGAGGGAAAGAGATAGAAGAGATAAAGTATTGCAAATTGGAAGAGAGAGACATAATATAATATAATGTAATAATATTATTGATAATATATAATACAATAATAATAAAATATAAAAAACGAAAATAGAATTAGAGGAGGGATAGAGAAAGAGAGAGAGAGAAAAGAGAGAAGGGATGTAGAATCATAAATTGGAAGACAGAGAAATAATATAATATAATAATAATAATAATAATAAAATCGAAAATAGAATGAAAATAGAATTAGAGGGGAGATAGAGAAAGATAGAGAAAGAGAAGAGATGAAGAATCATAAATTGACAGACAGAGAAATAATTTAATATAATATAATTATATAATATAAGATGAAATGAAAATAGAATTAGAAGGGAGGGAAGAGAGAGAGAGAGATAGAGAGATAGAAGAGATAAGATATTAAAAATTTGAAAAGAGAGAAATAATATAATAATAATGAAATACAAAATAGAACGAAAATAAAATTAGAGGGGAGAGAGAGAGAAAAGATGAGGAATCATAAATTGGAAGATAGAGAAATAATTTAATGTAATACAATAATATAATATAAGATGAAACGAAAATAGAATTAGAAAAGAGAGAGAGAGAGAGAGAGAGAGAGAGAGAGAGAGAGAGAAGAGATAAAGTATTACAAATTCGAAGAGAGAGAAATCATATAATATAATAATAATAAAAATAATAAAATCCAAAATAGAACGAAAATAAAATTAGGGGGGCGATAGAGAAAGAGAGAGAGAGAGAAGAGATGAGGAATCATAAATTGGAAGGCAGAGAAATAACTCAATATAATATAAGATTAAACGAAAATAGAATTAGGAGAAAGGAAGAGAGAGAGAAAGAGAAAGAGAAAGAGAGGAAATATCTCAAATATATTCACAAATATCTCAAATTCTGAGAAAACGATTTGCAAGTTTCAACTTTTCTTAGCATTTCAGAGCTCAGCCGTCTTCGCAATCGGGATATATTGCTTCTGCAGGACGAGGTGCGTTTGCTTCAAGAAGAATCATCGATGCGCACAACAATGGACACGTGGACGATCGGTCGTCTCGTGAGAGATCCGACTCTACGTTTGCCGTTGCTTCTCGTTTGTTGTCTTCAACTCGGGCAACAACTCAGCGGCATAAACGCCGTTTTTTATTACTCCAACGATATATTCAAAATCGCGGGATTGGACGTCATGCAATCGCAATACGCCACATTGGGAACCGGTGTCGTTAATATCGGCATGGCCATCGTTTCCGTCAAACTCATGTCTCATTACGGCCGGAGAACGCTTTTTCTCAACAGTTGTTACACGAGTTTGGGATGTTTGATTTTTCTTACCATCTCGATTCAATTAATCGTGAGTATAATTTTTATTACTGTTTTAATCGTCGTTTTTTTTTAATTTTTTTTATTTTTATTTTTTTTATTTGTGATTCAGGCAAGGAAAACATTGGAAAATTGAGGTTTGGGCGGAAGTTTGAAAAAGGATATTTATCGTGGGGGAGAGCTTAAGGGGTTTTATCTTGTTGTTTTTGGAAAAATGAAGGAATTTTTAAGGTTTTCGTGACCGTTCGTTGTTTTTTAATGTACGATCGGGTTGTAAAAATTCTCGAATATACTTTTATTGTTGTTTGATCAATTGGTATCGATGACGAGTGCGATTGGAATTATTTGTATGCATGAGAAATTCATGAAAAAAAAATATTAAAAATGGAAAAATTTGGTTACGAGAAAATTACAGGGTTAAAAGAAAATTGTGAGCGGTTTAAGGGTTAAGAAGGTTGTTTAAATAATAAATCGAATTCTGAAATGGTCTCCGTGGTGGGCAACGTGTTAAGGATAGCAATAAACATTATATTGAGCGTGAATACTATAATAATAATAATTGGAGGGCTGTAAATCAAAGATGTCATTTTCTAAGGCATTATCTAAATTATATCAGATTTCCAACCAATTTAATGAACGAATTAATGAATTTTATTAATTAACCAATTCGAAGATTTGCAACATTGACAATTTTATTAATAATCAATTATTTAATGCACAACTCAGAGATGAAAACACCTAAACTGTTGCGAAAATTCAGAGTAGCTTAGAATATTGTCCAACCACTGTCCAGGCGGTGGCTCGATAAATTATCTGCAAATTTAATAAATTGTAGATTTTAATCGATCGAAATAAAATTTCTAAATTTAATACTTAGAAAAAATGCTGCTCTAAATTCGCAAAATTCCCAAATTTATCACAAGAACCTACATAAATAATCCAATTTTCATTACAAATCTCTGTACATTGCAAATTTCGAAAACAATTGGAAAATCGAATTTTCTCATTTAGAAGTGTCTAATTTAACAGTAAATTTCAAAACTTTTGGACTTGTAATTCAATTTTTGACTCTACTTACTCGACTATTAACGTTACTCGATTGATTAATATTTTAATTTGTCCATCTTCTTCTTCTCTTTCTATTTTTTTCATTTAATCATTTTTATTCATTCGTTTATTTATTATTATTATTTTTTTAGCACGCTACCTCGTTCATGCCTTGGCTATGCACGATCGCCGTCCTGGCCTACGTTTTGTTTTACGGAATCGGTCTCGGTCCGATACCGTATTTCATCGGTTCGGAACTTTTCGACGTTGGCCCGCGACCCGCTGCAATGGCGATGGGAAGCGTTTGCAATTGGGGAGGAAATTTTCTCGTTGGAATCGCATTTCCGTCCATAGTGAGCGTTCTCGGGGCTTATACTTTTCTCATATTCGTCGCTTGTATAACGCTCATGGCGCTATTCGTCAGGTACGGTTTATCGATACATCTGCAACGATCTAAATAATTTTTTTAATATCATATATGTAGTTGGGGAATCAAATTAATTGAAAAAAAAAATGATTAATATAACGAAATGGAAAAATTATCGGCATTAATTGCAAGAAACTGACAAAATATGTATCTGTATCATATACGTACGTATACATATTTATAAGCATGATGTGAAGAATTTTTTTTCATTTTTTATGTACGTATCAATTTTTTTTTTATGAATGAATTAGTCAATTTGATTATTAATCATTGAATTACTGTTATTTATCGTTGTTGTCTTTAGTATTCTTTGTAGTCAATTTTTTTTACTATTATATGTATGGGGAGGGACTTCCCAAGTCACTGGATTGGAACTTTTCCATCCTCCGATGTTGTTTATGATTTTTTTTCGTGTTTTTTTTATACATTATTTTTTTTAATTTTCGAAAAATTTCAGTTTTTTTCGAAATGTAGATTAATGATAATGATTTCCTATCTTTAAAAAAAGAGAAAAATGAAATCTATCTTGCAAACAGATCCATATTTCGTTTATTTCCGATAGAAAAACGATTTTTTAATTATTTTTTATTCGTAAAAAATAATAGAAAATAATTAAAAAATCAATTTTCTATAGAAAATAATCAAAATATCGATTTTATTGCAAGATAGATTTCATTTTTCTTTTCTTTTTTAAGATAGGAAGACGTTGTCATATATCAACATTTCGGGAAAACAAGAATATTTTCGAAATTGGAAGAAAGAAAAATATTATGAGCATGACAGCCACTTCAATTTCATGAAAAAAATTCTTCAATTCTAACAAAACACCTGGCAAATAATATAGATAGCAGTTATCTCTCCATGAAAAAAAAACCGCATGGGGTGAGAACCAGGAGGGGTCTAAAAACCCTAAAAAAAAAAAATTAGTGAGGTCCTAGAATCCAAAAGACATTTTTAAAAAAATAATCGACCACATTTAGAGATAGGAGGGATTCAATCCAACGATTTGTGACGTTTCTCCCCATATATTATTCATTATATCGTATTATTTTACAATATTTATTCATTATTTTTCAATTATTTAACGCACATACAGTAAAAATAAATAAAATTACCAGATCGTACCTGCCGGAAACTCGTGGAAAATCTACATTGGACGTCGCCTCGACGATGGTTCGAGGATTCAAATCCCGTCCGAACGAAGTCAACGACTGAACTTGCCAAAAGCTCAAGACAATAAACAAACAAATAAACGAATATAAATCGAAAAAAATCCGGGACGACAAAAAAAAATTGTATAAAACGATTTCGATAGAACACTTTCGTATCTCGTAAGTTCGTAACTCAAAGTGCCTTCGAACAATGGACGAATTATGATAATTTTCACGACAATTGCGACACGAGTCACAGATTTTGAATTAAAAAAAAAAACAAAAATTACAAAATCTCTTCGATTTCGATCGTTAAAAATAAAAATCGACGGTTTTGGTATTGTTTAAAGATAAGGAACAATAATTACGGTGCTAGGAGGAGAATAGGGGGAGACAATGCGTCGGAGCATAATAGTAGTTTAGAAAATTTAGTATATCGACTGCAGAGTATTAAATAAAAAACGATAGGATCGTTAAAAATGTGTTAGAGTGCCCCTTAATCTTGTTTATTTGTGAAATTTCAAGACTCCCGACATCTAGTAAGATTCAAGGTATATAAAGAAAAATTCGGGTTAAATTTCAGACCCGTACAACACCATTAAGGGGTGGCTCTGAGCTATTTAAATTTCTCATTTGATTAAAATTACATTTTTCGATTAATTCGAAAAAATTCCTACACCTCACCGACATAACATGTGGATATCGCAAGTGGAAAAGAGATGAAGATCAAGGTCATAAATTAAGGGGTCTTGCCACCGAGACTGCTCGAAAAATGGCCTTATTCTAAAAAAATCTGTAAACTCGAAAATATGAGATCAAATTGATTAATTTTTAGACACACAGCAGTTCATGATTTTATGAACGTCTCTTATAAATTTAATCTCAAATTCTCTAAAGATGGCGGTGCTTCGACTGTTGGCCTTGAAGGTTTTCCACCTACTTTTATTATTTCGATGCTCGCAGTTTTCGTCGGCGCAGGAACTGAAAAAATGTCTGTGTATTTTTTTTTTATGTTGTGTTTTTTTTTTCTTGGTGACATTGAATATCAAATACATGGAAATAAACTTCCAAGCAATTGAATCCAAGTATTCAAAGTATTTTTAACCGTTTTCAAAAAAGAAGGAGGTTCTCAATTCGACACGTATGTTTTTTTTTGTGTGTATGTTGCGCGATATCTTCGCCGATTATGGACCGATTTTAATTATTTTTTTTTTATTGAATAGACCGTATCTCGAGGGTGATCCCATTGAAAGAAAAAATTCGAATTTATTTTTTTTAACTGACTTATAAAAACAATTTTGAAAAAAAAATAGTAGGAGGAAGATATTTTACGCGATATCTTCGCCGATTATTTCGTTTCAATTCAAACGTAAAGTAAAATGATCCCCAAGTAAAAATGCTTCTTTGGTTGCGGTTATCACACGTTTCGTTGCTGAGGTGTAGCAATTTTAACCCAAAAAAAAATCCTTCCCACAGAATTAAATCGAAACAATTAAAAAAATGTAATTTTATTCAAATGATAAATTTTAATCCCTCAGAGGCACCCCTTAACGTTGTCCTACGAGTCTCCAATTTTACCCAAATTTTTCTTACATACCTTGAATCGTGCCAAAGGTGTAGGGGCTTTAAAATTCGTAAATGACGATGTTAAGGGGCGCCCCAATGTGTTTTATATTTATCGAACGAACGAAAAAAACGCAATCCAACCGATTTTGACGTCTTTTGATGTTTTCTTTGGCAAAATATCGCCGTCCCCGACGAAAACAACGAAACGATTTATTCATCAATCCGTTTTTATACATATGTACAAGACATTCGAACGTAATATAAACGTTTGAATCGATTTTTCACCTCGTTAACCGGTGAAACAATTGATCGATTTTTTCGTAAAAAACTAAACATAAAACGGTGTGCGGAGCTATTCGTATCCACGTTGGAAATACGCCTTTGTAAAGACCCGTCAGACCTTCCGTTTTGAAGACCTTCACGAGAGCGTCGGTAAAATTCTTGTAGAGCAAACCTTTTCCGTTCGCATCCGTTCCTGCATTTGCAAACAAACAAAAAAAATTCCAACGTCCTTATTATTAAATCGTGCAATAAATTCCCGCCTTTTTTGTATTTTTATTTATTTCCCCGCAATTTTGTGATAAGTTGGGTAAAATATATTTATGCATTTGCAAGTCCATTTGTTGCTTTACAAAACTATTTGCTTCAATTTGGAGAATTAATTGATTTTAATCAATTTTCAGGCTTTCGAAATTGAAGTTTCGAGAGGCGAAAAAAAATTCATTTTCGACATTTGCTCTATTTTTGCGTTTCGTTGGGGTAAAAAAACTACGAAAGCAGCTCGCGACATTCGTTAACGTGTAACGAATTTCAAATGAATTTTTTTGACTCCTGGAATTTCCATTTCGAAAGCCTGAAAATTGATTAAAATTCATTAATTCGAAAAATTGAAGCAGATACGTTCGCAAAGCAAGGAAAGGACTTGCGAATTCATATATATGTATATACTTTACCTAACAGATCACAAAATTACGGGGAGAAAATAAAATACAAAAATGGCGGGAATTTATTGCACAACCTAATACTTTTTTTGTTCTTTTTTTTTTAATGCACGTAAAAAATAGTTTGACAATTCGTACCCTGGTTGTATAATCGCGTTGCGACAACGTCGAGAGGTTGCATAGTCACGGCTACGCAGTTGCCGGCAATTAAAGAGGCTACGAAGGTTTGCGCGAGCGGTTTATCCGGAAATACCTGCAATTTTTTTTTTTTTAACAAAACGTTTGATTAAAAAGAACGAAGGAGATGAAAAAAAAAAATCGGGAAAATTGTGAAATCATTGTGAAATAATCCGTCTGTGTATTTATTCGTTACGAATGGGTGGAATGTAATTTTTTTTTATCAAATTTGAATGATTTTTAAAGGATTTGTAAATGAGAATTGTTGTTGTGCATTCGATGATTTTTGGAAGATTTGTGACGAGAAATAGTTTTGTGGAAGGCAAAAATACTTACATTCATCAACTTCAATAATAAATAAAAAAAACCTTTGTAACCAAAAATACTTCTACCGAAGTTCAAACTTCCTTCGCCTATCAAATTTTATGATTAAAAAAATAATTCCACCAGAATCAGTCTCACCAAAGGCCAAAGTACTTGCGTTCACTCAATTTCATGATTTAAAAAAATCATTCGCAACGAATAATAATTCTATCAAAGTCAAAAATACTTCCACCGAAGTCCAAACTTCCTTCGCCTATCAAATTTTATGATTAAAAAAATACTTCCACCAGAATCAGTCTCACCAAAGGCCAAAGTACTTGCGTTCACTCAATTTCACGATTTAAAAAAATCATTCGCAACGAATAATAATTCTATCAAAGTCAAAAATACTTCCACCGAAGTCCAAACTTCCTTCGCCTATCAAATTTTATGATTAAAAAAAGAATTCCACCAGAATCAGTATCACCAAAGGCCAAAGTACTTGCGTTCACTCAATTTCACGATTTAAAAAAATCATTCGCAACCAATAATAATTCTATCAAAGTCAAAAATACTTCCACCGAAGTCCAAACTTCCTTCGCCAATCAAATTTTATGATTAAAAAAATACTTCCACCAGAATCAGTCTCACCAAAGGCCAAAGTACTTGCGTTCACTCAATTTCACGATTTAAAAAAATCATTCGCAACGAATAATAATTCTATCAAAGTCAAAAATACTTCCACCGAAGTCCAAACTTCCTTCGCCTATCAAATTTTATGATTAAAAAAATACTTCCACCAGAATCAGTCTCACCAAAGGCCAAAGTACTTGCGTTCACTCAATTTCACGATTTAAAAAAATCATTCGCAACCAATAATAATTTTATTGAAGTAAAAAATACTTGCGTTTATGGATTTTAGCCAATCAGAGGCCAGAGCGAATGTCGTCAATTGCGTCGAGCCGCCGACGAAGACTCTGGGAACGTTTGCGTACCATCCGCGAAATAACGCGGCAATTCCGCCCTCTTTCCAAAGCGCTTTGAAAGCCGACCACGTTCCAGCGTGCTTGTGTTGAAAACCAACCGAAATAGCTTCGGCTGACTGAGCTTGCAGTTGCGTCTTTATCTAGAAATATCGCAATCTTTATTAGCGAAGCCTAAAAATAATTTTTGAATTAGTAAAATAGAATTTTTGAAAAAAGTTTTTTTTTTTTTTTCTTAATCAACCCTTAATGGTTGCACTTTGATAGGATTTCGAAAATGTGACGGGGGGTCTTTGAAAGCCTCAAGCGTGGAAAGGTTGTTACGTGAATTGGAATTTTTGGTATTTTTTAAATGTAAAAAATATATCAAAGTATTTTTTAAGTCTTCGAGAATTAGGAAATATTGGTTTCTTTTTTTTTAGTTATAGTTTTAACATAGTTTTTTTTTTAAATGGGAAAAAATGTAGAAGCTACTTTTTTTTTTTTACGAATGTATTAATAAATAATTGAATTATTCCAAATATTGATGAATTACTCAAAAATCAAATAAACCAAATATTAATCATTTTTTAAAAAGTGGAATATTTTTTAATGATTTCTTTAGGTAGTTCGCAACATAGATAAAAGAAAAATTGAAAGAAATAAAAAAGTTATTTTTAAAAAAATATCTTAATAAAGAATTTAATTATAAAAAATATTAATAAATCAGTAAAGAACCAAATAACCTAAATATAAATAACATTTTCAAATTTGAATATTTTCTAGAAATATTTTAGTTATGTACTGTCAAGATACTACAATTTCAATCAAGAATTCTTGCAATAGTGCTTGCTTTAAAAATAATATTTATTTTAAAGTATAAAAATAAAAATGATAAAACACAAAAAATCTACTAAATCATAGAAGGAACTTAAATTACTTTCATTATTTTCGAAATTTTCAAACAAATTCAAACGCCAAATTTTCCCGGACTATTATTATGACTAGATTCAGACTATTATTGTTCTCGCGAGGAACTTATTAATATTCAAGAATGAAAAAAATAAATAACAATACTAATAGAATATTTTTGAATTCGGTTTGATTTATTATTTCTTGTCTGTTTTATTTTATTTTATTTTTCATTTAAAAAAATAAATACACAGCTTGATAAAAAAAAAACAATTACAACCCTTCGCCGCCATACTGGATAAAATCCATCCATCGGTCAACTGTCGACCGGCAATTTTCCTGCCCATTTTCATCTCTTTATAAATTTTTCTCCACACGTTGCCATTTCATTCCCCATAAATAAACTCTTTCAACATCATCTCCTCTCTTCAAATCACCTTCTCCAATTTTTTCCAACGACTGCGGACCGTAAATTTGCTCCCAATCGTTTTTCAAAAACCTACCGGTCGAAATCCACCCAACATCACAGCCGTGATATAAATAATATTAATATATTATATTATATTAATAAAGATATTAATATAATATTAATAATAATTAATAATATTAAAAAATACGCAATATATACACGCGATATATTATGTTTTATTATTATTAATTAATATTATTAATATTAATTATTATTATTATTATTACATATTTTATTATATTATATTAATGTTAATAAATTAATATTATTATTAGATATTTTATTATATTATATTAATGTTAATAAATTAATATTATTAATATTAATTATTATTTTTATTATTAGATATTTTATTATATTATATTAATAAATTAATATTATTAATATTAATTATTATTTTTATTATTAGATATTTTATTATATTATATTAATGTTAATAAATTAATATTATTAATATTAATTATTATCATTATTATTAAATATTTTATTATATTATATTAATGTTAATAAATTAATATTATTAATATTAATTATTATTATTATTATCAGATATTTTATTACATTATATTAATGTTAATAAATTAATATAAGTAATATTATTCAGTGATGCGGCGGTAAAGCGTAAAAAAAAAGCATAAACAAAAAAATAAAATCGGTAAGTTAATAAATATTTACCATGTAAAAAGGGCTTCCCATAATCGCTCCGATGGCACCAGCGGTTCCGCTTACCAAAGCGGTTTTCAAAATATCCGTTTGTCCGGACGAGTTCAACGTGAGTTCGTAATTTTTGGCCGTATTGAAACCCCCGAGTCTTATGCCATTGAGAACGACTTGAAAGGCCAAAGCTGGCACAATTCCCGCTTGCAAAGCTAGAATTCCTTCGTGCTTCGCTATCGTGTAAGTCGCGTGAATCGTATTTTTGTACAATTTTTTGTAACTCCCACGCGCTTCCAATTCGCCCTGCAGTTGCAATCTTATCTTCACGACGTCGGCCGGATTGGTGAAAAATCCGGCGCCAACGGCGGCCAAAGCGCCGATCGCGAATTCGGCGCCGGGTCTGCGTGATTAGAATCATCGTTAATTGCGCAAGCGGGATGATTATCGTGAAAGGTTTATAATTAGCGCGAAGGGTTTGTCACGGTTGACGATTCGTCGAGCCAATTGATAAGTCAGTCAGTCGGACTATTATTGTTGTCGCGAGGAACTTATTAATATTCAAGAATGAAAAAAATAAATAATAATGATGATGGAATATTTTGTCGAATTCGGTTTGATTTATTATTTCTCGTCTGTGTTATTTTATTTTATTTAATTTTTTATTTTAAAAAATAAATAATAATTATAATAGAATGTTTTTAAATTCGGTTTGATTTATTATTTCTTGTCTGTTTTATTTTATTTCATTTTTTATTTTAAAAAATAAATAATAATTATAATAGAATATTTTTGAATTCGGTTCGATTCATTATTTCTTGTCTGTTTTGTTTTATTCTATTCAATTTTTTTTTCATTTATTTTAATTTAATTTTTTACTGTGTTTACTATCTATTTATTTTTATTTCTCTTATTTTTTTATTTGATACAAATTCTCTTATTTTTAATAATTTTCATTTATTTTTATTTTTACTATTCATTAATTTAATCAATGGAGTTTTGTTTGCACAACTTTTTACAATGTTTTTTACATTTAATTTTTACTAATTATTCACTATATTTAGGCTATTTTGAAGAATATATATTTTTTTGACAATTATTTTTATATTTGGATGAGATTTCATATTAATTGAGGAAGTAAAGTTATTCGATATAATTAATTGGTCTGATGTTAGTGACATATTTAAACGAATTATTGTGTAGAACTATTTTGAGCTTCGTTTCGAATAACTGAAATTATTTCGGAGTAGGAAGCATGACCGCCGTTGAGCCGAGTGCGATTAATAATAAATGGAAAATAAGTGCAATAACAGCCAATGCCAAAACCGGTCGATGTCGGAGCTTGGCCACAGAATTACACTGAATCCATAGTCAACGAAGTATCAAACCTCGTTTCAAACACGATGACAATATATTAAATTAATCTTTTAAGACATTTGAAGGAAAAAAAATGAAGGTAAATAAATATATTATTTTTTTTTAATTTGTGGAATGAATTAATTAATATCAATATTTGAACAAACAAAAAAATGTACCGTAATTTACGATAAGTAAATAACTATATATTTATTTTTTTTTACCGATCGAATGAATCAATAATTAATTTTAACTGTAAAAAAACAAACGAATTAAATATAACTCACGATAAATAACCTAAAGAACATATAAATATTTTCAATTGAATAAATCAATAAATTTCGTCCCTTCGATAACAACAATTAAAATCAACATAAAAAACAAAACAAAAATTGAACATAATCCACGATAAATAAATAAGATAAATATAAATTCTTCAAATTTCACAAATAAATCAATCTCGTCACTTCGTTTATCTCCAAATACTCACAACTCTTCGCAATAACCCCCAAAATCAATCGCAACCTTTTCTCAAAAAACAAAAAACGACAGAAAAAAAACCACCAAACCCCCAAAAAAAAAATTCGATCAAAATTTTCGGTTGCATTTCGAATCTCGTGACTCGCTCGATTTCCGGTCACCGCGTCGAAACACCGGAGAGCGATGCGTTATCGTATTGCATAATCGGCTATCGTCGATTGTCACGAGGACGCGAGCGATGCGATATAATCGCGTAAACCGCGAAATTATCGTCGCGAAATTTTTATTTCTTCAACAAAAAATAAAACAACGAATAAACAAATTGATTAATTAATTAAAAAATACATAAGGAAAATTTCTCACAGTTTTTTGTTGGACTCTGTGCTGTTCATCGTTCTGACAGCGAGTTGTGTCTATCGTTCTATCAGCTCCGCGAATGAATTGACCGATATAAGCGCACACACACACATAGATTTATATATACGTACATATACGCATATATATGTGTGTATATAAGCGTATTATCTACGCGCGAATGAAGGAACCACGTGGCCAGAGTGCAGACCACGATGCAGCGACAACTGCATCGAGCTGCAGCGCCCGAATCAAATCGTTCGAATCAACAACGTTGTTTTTTTATTTACTCGTTGTTGGATAATTTTTCTTTTTCTTTTTATTATTTTTGCATGTAACGGATCTCGGGATCTTTGGCAAATTCGTCGGAAGCATGACGAAACGTTATCTCGAGGTGACGATAGCGAAAACGACCTAATGGGGTAAACATCGTTGCGAGGAAAAAAAAACGGGGAAAAAAGTGAAAGTTTGAGTCGGTGAGCTGGTGAATAGGCTACGATTTTTTTTTTTTTTTTTTTTTTTTTTTTTTTCATATCGGTTTTAGTGATAAGGAGGCGCGTTTGGGAAAATGATGATGGCATGTACGATGGAAATATCGTCTTTCTTTTTTGGATAATTTGGTTGCAATTAAAGGGGAAAATTATTGAGAAATTTATTTACAGTAGAATAAGAAAAAATTGAAGATTGTAGAGAATAATTTGATTGATATAGTAATATATAATTATAATATTATATATAATTATAATATTATATATAATCATTATAATATTGTATATAATTATAATATTATATATAATAATTATATGACATATATAATTAAAGATTGTAGGGACTAATTTGATTAATATAGTAATATATAATTATAATATTATATATTACTATATTAATCAAATTAGTCCCTACAATCTTCAATTTTTTATATAATTATAATATTATATGTTACTATATTCAGTAACATAGTAAATATACTATACTATAATTTGATATAGTATAGTAAATATACTGTATTTAGTAATATATAACATGGTAATATTACATATGGTAATATTATATTACTAAATATAGTAATATAAATATAGAAATATAGTAATATATAATTATAATATCGAGTAATTCGAAGAACGTGAACTGAGCAATAACTTGAAGAATGTGAAGGTTGAAAGATTAATCATTTTATTATCAAATATATTTACAAAAATGAAAAAAATGATGATCAACTAAAAAATTCTAGAGATTTAAGTTTCTGGTTCCTTTTTACGGAATTTCTTACCAAAATTGAAAAAAAAATGATGATTTACAATTACATGTATTCATTAATTTATATCGAGTCACTTGAAAAATATGAAGATTTACAATAATTTAAAAAAATGATAATTTACAACAACGGGTACTTATTTATTTTTCTCGAGTAATTTGAAGAACATAGCAATTAAGAGATTATTTTATTTCCTTTAATCAAATTAATTTACAAGAATGATAATTTATAATTAGCGGGACTCATTAATTTATATCTCGTAACTCAAAGAATTCAGATAGGATTATTTTCAATTTTCAAATTCATTCACAAAAATGAACAAAAATTATATAATTTACGATTACATCTATTTATTATTTCAAATCGAATATCTTGAAGAATATGGAGATTTTATCGAATTTTCAAAAAATCAATTCTATTTACAATTATTTGAAAAAACGATAAAGCACAATTAAAGGTACTCACAAATTTTTATTGAATAATTTGAAGAATACAGTGATTGACGGATTGTTTCCTTTTTTTTAATCAAATTTATTTACAAGAATTACAAGAACGATATTTTACAGTTAGAAATACTCAATTTATATCGAGTAACTCAAAGAATTACTGAGAATTATGAGAGATTTTCATTTATCAAATTTATTTACAATAATTAAAAAAATTGGTAATTTACAATTACAAGTAATTATTTGTCTATGTATGTCGATAATACGTAGAGCAGTCTGTGAATACAACCAGCGGATGGATTATATTATTGCACTGCGGGAGCTGCTCCACTGGCTTTCGTAATCTTCGCTATCTCGTCCTTAAACCTCGCGATTGTTTCCTTGGCCAGAGTCAATTTTTCTTTCAGATCCACAACTTCGCTTCTTATTTTCGTTCTCGCTTCCGTTATCGCCTTCAGAGTCGATTCTTTCTTTGCCTCGACTGAAAACAAAGCCACAAATTTATTCGATCAAATAAAAATTGAAGAAACCAGCGAATAACGAAGGAAAAAAAGAGGTATTTCTAAATTATTCATAAGCTATTTTTGCCACAGTGTTCGTTATAATTTTTATTGAATGTACTCATCAAAAGCTACATCCTGTAATTTTTTCCAATTTTTTGAATCGACGGTTTAGAAAATAGAGGGGGGGAGGGACACTGATAACGACTTTGAGAGAGAATATCTCGTGACTGAAGGGTTGAAATGAAAAGGTCTCAGGACATTTTAAATTGCATTTCAGGAGACCTATCCAAAGATTCCTTACTCGATGGCGCGAGTCAAAAAAAAATTTCGATTTCACTTTATAGACTGCGGGAGGGGGGTCAAAAAAATGTTTTTTCTTTTTTTTTGTTGTCATTTCTGTTTTTGGGTCATCGATCTACGTCTGTGTACCAAATTTCATCTCAATCGGTTCATAAATGAGGGAATGGAAGGACTGTAACGTGCGGAAAGACCTTAAGGGGTCCTAGATTTCTACGGAAGACTAAAGAAGAAAGAAAAAGGATTTTAAAAATTTAATAAACGTTACAATCGGTGTCGTGTCTCCACACGCCGAGCGTTATAGGTTTGCTGGAGCTAAGAAGATGCTGCATCAACGCCGTTGGATCTTGAAAAACTATTTCTTCGTAAAATTCCGATACCAAACTCTTTCGTCCTAATTGAATGTCGGGGGTTGATTGAAAAAGTTTGAGAATGTGATAGATCGTCACCTAAAAAAGAGAACAAATACATTTTTTATTTACGTGTAAGTAAGAAATACGAATGTATTCCGTACTTGAAAAAACTCCAACTACAAAATATAAAGTATTTTGTATTCGACAAAGCTCCGAGTAAAGTTGTACCTTGTACTTTTTTAGGCATCAATGACAAAGTATATTTCTATTTATATTATTTATTTTTTATTTATTAATATATTTATATTTCTCAGTATTCGAATCTCGGCAATAAATAAATACTAAAAACCACATACAGCGATTTATATCGAACGATATGATAAAAATTGGAAAATTGAATAAAAACGGTTTGACACGAGGCGTCTTGTCGTAGATTTGAACATTTTCCCGCGCAACATTGAAATCAGGTTCGACTTACGGGTCGTTCGTTGGGGTCGTGGAAATAAATTTTTATGACGATTTCGAACTCGCCCCAACCCGTCTCGGTCAGTTCGTACGGAGGTTTGGTGACAACTCTGTTGGGATTGTTGTAACTTTCGTGTAGCTTGAAATGAACTTTTTTCACGTAAGTCGACATGTCCTCGTTGTGATAGGGTTTGACGTAAACGGTCCACTGGTGAGTATGGCCGTCTTCCTCGCGTTTTTTACCGAAGTAACGAGCCATGTTGCCGTAAACTATAGGTTTTACAATGGTAACGCCCTGAAAATATTGTTCGGCGCGTTTCAAAGTGTTTTATTTAATTACGTAGAGTGAAATAATGTCAACAGAATAATTATCCAATGATATATAATTGTATAAATTACACAATTATAATTAGTTCGAAATTAATTAATTGACGATTAATTAATCATCCATGAAATAGTACTTCGGGATTTTTTTATTTAACAAAGGCTGAAGAATTGTTCAAGTTTAAAAAATTAGGAGCAATGATTTGTATTTTTTTTTTAATTAATTGTTTCAACATTGATCAAAAAAATTCGAAAATGAGAATTTGTTTACAGAACTTTTTCAAATTTTTATATACTTTTTCAAAATATTTTCTAAGCTCAATATCGATATTGATAAAATACTAATGTTAGATATTTTATATAGATAAAAATTGTCTCAACAGAGTCCGCTTCGATTAGTATTATGTTGTCTAATAATTTTGTAAGATAATTGTTTGTGTTCTAAGTGTGTACAATTCCCGCCATTTTTTTATTTTCCATTCTTCCCGCAACAAATTGTCGATTTCAACAATTATTCGACAAATTGTCGATTTTAACTTTTGTTTTCGTCGGGTAAGCAAAAAATTTCTCGGTTTTTCCGGAATATTCGATCAGGTTTACTGGATTTTTTTTTCTGACCATGGCAACCATGCCAATGAAAGATTTTTGGTGATTGATGGAAAATACCTTGACTCTGCCTCCCGAATCGGGTCCAAACTCATTGGTCGAAGCCATAATTAACTCACATTAATCACGGATGTGATAAGATTCATGAGGAAACTGTGAAATTGCGAACGTTTCTGCTTCGCAAGACGCGTGTTTATTGTTTACGTTTGCCACAATAACGCGTTTTTTTAGGTTACGTTTTGGCAGCGACAGCTTGGGGCTGTTTCGCGGAATTTTCTGGTACTACCAATCGCGCGGGATATTTTAAGGGGCTGTCTTTAGTTGTTTGCGGAAAATTTAAGGAATTTTCGCGTTTTCTTATAGCCATGTTGACATCATTTGGTTAGAATACACTATAGAGGATTAATTACAACTTATAATGAGAAATAGATAAATAATAATAACAATTAATAATAATAATAATAAAATAAAATAAAATAATAATAATTTATAATAATAAAATAGAATAATAATAATAATAATGAAATAAAATAATAATAATAATTTATAATAATAAAATAGAATAATAATAATAATTTATAATAATAAAATAGAATAATAATAATAATTAATAAAATAAAATAATAATAATAATTAAAATAAAATAATAATAATAATTAACAATAATAAAATTAAATAACCTGAATAATTATTCTAATTTAATGAATAATTAAATAATTTTTGGGTCAAATACCTAATTTTCAAAATCTCAAAAATCGAATTTTTCGATGAAAATCGACATTATTTCTAAAATTTCTCTTAATGTGATTAAAAATCCCAATATATTTGCTGCATTTTCGTGGTTTTTTTCCAACAAGATAGCGATTGCGGACAAAAATACTTTACAGTTTTCATTACCGACCGAGCAGCCGCACAAACCCTCAATTAAATCTTAAAAAAAAAAACAATCGCACCTTCTTTTTGCGCACTCATAAAAAATCAAAGACTAACAACAAAAGATAAAAAAATACTTCAAAACCAAAAAAAAAATAATTCACGACCCCAACTCCATCAAAAAAGTCCCGAAAAAAAAAACCAACACAATCCAAAAATAATGAAACTTTATAGTCCTTTATTGTGCGTATCAATAAAAAAAAAAAAAAACATATATATACAATGAAATCGTGTGAACAATGTTAAAAAATATTTTTTCAAAGATACTTCTCCCCTTTCCCGGCCGAAAAAAAAGAGAGCCGCAAACAAAAAATCAATCGATCCCAGTCACAATTTTCATTTAGCAATTTTTTTGACTTTCAAATTTTGCGGGATCAACGGATTTTTCAATTTCGGTAATTGTTGATTAATCCCAATCGGCGCTTTGTTCTCTCGATTGCCCAAAGCCGAATTTTCTTCGTTGTTTTCCTTCGGTCTGGCCGACGGCGAAATTCCCCGAATTCTCGATTTTCCACCGTCCATAGAACGAAGATTTTCCGTCGAATTTCCTCTCACGAAAACCGGTTTAAAATTCGGCGCTGGTTTCGCGTGAAAAATTCTCGCTCGTTTTTCTTGCTCAACGATCTGTTCCATCATTTCTTTCTTCTTCTTCAACGCAATTTCGTTTCTCTCCTGAAAACTCAACGTTCGAACGATCAATTTTTCACCATTCCCAAGATTTTCCTTGGATTTGAGCACGGAAATTGTTTTTTTCGTCGCGTTCGAAGCCTGAATTTGCGTTGATTTTCCGCGAATAAAATTTTTTTTCGCATTTTCCACTTCGATCTTTTCCATCTGCAAATTTTTCGTTTGTTCCTTCTTCGTTTTGGATTCTTTCGCGCGTGTTTCGAAACTAAAAGGAACGATTCGCGTTGGGTTTTTGTGATCGTGACCCAAAGGAATTCCAAGACCCAAAATTTCAACCTCCTTGAATCCAATTCCTTCGTCCGTGGAAACAACTGTTGGCACAGTTTTTTTGCAAGGCGTGTGTTGTTTTCTCACGCTCTCCGACATCATCGTCGTTGACATCATACTCGCGTCTTTCGCCGACAACGAATTACCCAACATTTTTTCGATTTTTTTGTACAACGTCGGAATTTTCGGCGGTTGCATGGATTTTTCGTTCGACAACGAGGACGATGGAATTTTTTCGATCTTTCTCGTTGGTTTGGAATCGATCGAAGATTTCACGTTCGTAGGAATTTTTTCGATTTTTCTCGGGGCTTTGGAATTAATCAACGATTTTTTATTGAACGTCGATGGAATTTTTTCAATTTTTTTCGGTAATTTTGAATTCAAAGCTGATTTTTCATTCGTCGATGGAATTTTTTCAATTATTCTCGTTGGTTTAGCGTTGATCGACGGTTTTTCACGTTCCAAAGGTTGAGATCGCGGATACGACGACGATTTTGCACGAATTTTAATCATAGATTTTGAAATCGTGGAATTTTTTTCATTTACTTTTTTTTCGATCATCTGCGAATTTTGATTCGTCGTTGAAACCGCTCTTGTGCGAAATTTGCATAGCAAAGCCGGTGACATGGGACAAGTTAGTTTAACCGTTGTTTGTTTGATTTTTTGCAGAGGCGCGGATTTGTTGTTTTTGTGATTAGCCGAGCGAAAACGTTCGGGTGTGCCGTGTTGAAAACGTGAAACTGCTTCGGCCAGACTGACGTATTTCGCGGAACGTCGACGATATTTCGACGAGCTGTTGCGACGAGCTTGCGACGTCAAGACTTTGGGACGCGTTGAGTTTGAATTGACGGATTTTTTGGCAACGAGGAGATTTTTTGGGGGAGGATTGGGACGAATTTCGAGCTTGGAATTGGAGGATTGTTCGACGTTTGGGTTTGATTCGAGCGTTTGAGGGTTTTTCGTTGTTTCGTTGGTTGATTTTTTCGTGGGATTTTCGGTGTCGATGGTTTGAGAATTTTGGGGAATGATTGCTGGTACTTGGGGATTTTTGGGTTCGGGGGGAGGGATGGGATTGGGGGTTTTGGGGGTGGAAGGATCGACGTCTGTGGTGGATGCGATTATCGTTGCGTTGTTTTCGGCATTTTCGTCCTCCGATGTCGAATCTCCTCGTTTTTTCTGTTTGAATCGATGGAAGTTCGTTAGGCGATTGAAATAACAGGTTTTTTAGTATGATAAGTAACGATGGATGAGAGCATGGATTTTATTCATTTATTATATGTATGGAGAAATAATTTATATCCTGACGTATAATAGAAAAATGAGGATATTATGATTACCATATGATTATTTGATTGAATTATCGATTGATATAATAATGATGAAGAAAAAAATAGTAAATCAATGATAATAATAATAATAACGAGATTCAATTATTAATTTGATTCAACCGATAATAAAAATCAATATACGGTAACGTATAATTATATAAATTATACAATTATAATTTAAATATCGTATGAATAATATATATAATAATATAATAAATAATAAATAATCTATATTGTATTTATATATATTATTCATACGATATTCAAATTATAATTAAATAATTAATATAATTATATATTACCGGATAATTATTTTATTATCGGTTGAGTCAAATAAATAATTGAAATTTATTATTATTATTGATTTACTATTTTTTTTCTTTATTACTATTACCTATATCAATCGATAATTCAATCAAATAATTAAATGGTAATTATATAATTATAATTTTTCTATTATATGGTAGTGTATGAATTATTTGGTTATTGATTCAAGCATGAACATATATATATATATATATTTGAATCGATGTCGTCGAATAATTGAATTGATTGTTAATTACAAACATCTCAGACATTTGATTACTTTTCTTTTACTTCTAGAATCGTACAATGACATATATATAGTCATATATAATATTATTGTAATTATTATCATTATACACTGAAACATAGAAGTTGGGAAAAAAATCAAGCATTGAAGATATGTTTTATCTATCGCTTCAACGTCTTTCTAATCAGTGATGGGCAAATAGGTACTTGAAACGTATCGAAATACAAAGTACAGAAGTATTTTGAAATTGACTAGGCACCAACTAAAAAGTACAAAAGAATTTCGAACTTGAAAAAGTTCAAAGTCTTTTGTATTCGACAAAGCTCCAAGTACAGATCTCTATTCTTTCATGCATCAATTACAAAGTATATTTCTTCTTAGTATTCAAATCTTTGCAATAAAAAAATACTAAAAATTCCATACAGCGATTCGTATCGAATGATATACTAAAAATTGAAAATTAAAACAAAACTGTTCCGCACACGACGTCTTGTCGTAGCTTCGAACATTTTTATTCTAATTTCCATGTCAATTTTTGCCCACCATCCTTATTTGATATCGTTTCACCTCTTTCGGTTTCCGAACTGAGGATTTGTCGTGAAGTTTATTTGCGATATACGGTATAATTCAAAATTGCATAGAATGGAACGTAACGATCAATATGACATGAAAATCAACAATAAATATAAATACCGTACTTCCCGTACAATAATAATCTCAAATACAAATAAACTTTAAGGCCATCGCTGATTCATACATATTTAAAAATCGTAAATTTTTCAAAAAAACCAAAGACGTATCACCTGAGGAGAAGTCTCCGGGCATTGGGCCTCGTCAACGTCGCCAGCGGCTGCGGTCCGTCTCTCTTCCACGTTATCCTCAATATTATCGTCATTCTCAACTGCGGCAGTCGTCATCGAAGCCCTCACAGCCGCGATCTTGGCTCTGAAGGCGCTCGGAGTCATGGATTGTCTCATCGTTTTCATCCTCAAAGCGCTCGCAGCCGGCGTCAAGCCGTCCCCGGTCTTGGTCGACCGCACGCCGCCTCCTCCCGAAGCTTCGATCGTCCTAGGACTCGCACATCCGTTCGATCTCGGCGTATTGTACGACGATCTCGACGCGCTCGCTTTCGAACTCGGCGACTCTGTAAAACTGGAATACGGCGTCAAGTTCGACTGGCCGGGCTCCAGCTCTTTGTGCTCCACATTGAAATACTCGTCGATGTCCGACATCAGGCTCGCGTTGAAATCTGCCCATTGCGGAGCGTTCCAATTATCCATTTTTTTTTTTTTTTCAAGATAAAAAAAAAAAATTCAAAATTCGTGGAATTACGCAAATTTTCGTGCAGAGCTCGAAGGAATCTCGAGATTCTTCAATTTCGTACAATTACGTTGATCTGCAATGAAAATAGTTATGAAAAACGTTGTAAACAAAATATATGTGATGAATTTAAACACAATATCGCTATTTTCCGTCTTATTTGGTTGTTTTTTTGTATATATATTTTTTTTTCATTTCAAATTGCTAAGGCGACGGTTTTTGTCGTTTGTATGACGTCGACTTACCTACATAATTGTTCCAATCGGCCGGTTTTATCGAGAGCTGATGATGTTATTTCGACGAACGGAATGATGAGAGTATTTTTTTTTTTTCTTCTTTTAATCGATGTCGAATTTTCGAAACGGGCGAAGGAAAAATTAGAGAAAAATTCTCTTCGCCTCCGTTGACGATTCGCGTACACACGGAAATTCCGGTGCGTTATTTGCAACTGGTGTCAACGGACGTAGCGGCGTTGGAAATTCGAATCGCACGACGAAACGTTCGTGATTGGCTGAGAGAAGAACGAATGCCGGGCGGTGGATCGGTGCTGCCGTTGCGGAAAATATGCGCAACTACGGAATTCGTGAATTCCCGCCAAGCGGAGTTGATTGGATGCGAAGAGATTCCTAGAATTTAGAGACGTGAGAAACGGAAACGCGCTCGGTCGGTAAAGAAAACTGGAAAATGATTATTTTGAAGAATCGACAGTTTTATGGATCAAAAACGAGTATTTTGCAGCCAAGGAATTATTGAGAGATACGAAACATTACGAGAGACGATGTGAAAGATGTTTTTTGCTTCGTCGAGATTTTTGATAAGAGTTTTCGTTACTACGTTATTTGTATTATATATAATTCCCGTGTAATTACCAAAAAATTGCAAATTCCCAATAATCAGAAATTCCTAGGAGTTTATTTTTCGTAAATAAGAAATTCGTTACTTTTCAGTTGGGTTATTTGTACCTTAATCGGACCGAAATTTGACGAACCATTTTGTCTAAATTGACGAATTAACATCGCAATATAACAAACGAAATAAGATTTTGAAAAAACGTTTTACTTACTTTTTCTCTACGTTTTTCGAATTTTTTGTATCTCGAATTATTTCGATTCTTGTTTAATTCCGAGTCAAGAGGGTTTATTATTTTTTTTTAATTCCGTTGAAATTCGATAAATAAATAATCTAAAAAATCGTTTTGTTCACAGATCGTTTGAGAACGAAAAAATATAGATTTGTAGTGATAAATAAAATATTTTTGATGAGGAATTGTGGTAAAGTTCGTAGATAAATTCTTAGTGATAATCGCAGACGAGAGGAAATAAAAAATTATTAGAAATAAAAATTATTACAACAAATAAAAATGTCTTACAATGAATCGACAAGCAGTGATTTATTCGATCTTCATTTTTTTTATTTTTATTTTTATCTACATCGGAAAGGAGATTTTTGGAGAGAAAATCTAATTTTGACGACTCTCGAAATGTTTTCTTTTCACCTCCTCATCCTCGGGATATTCCCGAAAGATCGCGGAGTTGAGGGTGAAATACGATAGCCCCCGGAATTCATCTTCAATAAAAAATTGAAACATCGTCCAATATCAGCATTCCAGGGATTGTTTGTTAACAAATGCTGTTAACAATTGTTGCGTTGCGTATGACAACTGATCTGCAAATAACAAAAACAAAACGATTAGTGCGATTGCATTAATCTGCATTAATTAATTAATTATAATTAATTAACCACCTAGAAACAAAATAAAATGAAACAAACAAAAATAGTTTCCTACTATTACCGACAAATTTCGTCC
>OZ020177.1:4899933-4987081 GCA_963971145.1 Sussaba pulchella | reverse complement strand
TCCATGTAGTGCTTTTGTTTTTCGAGAATTTTGAAATTTTTCAAAAATTGTCGTGCGCTCTCTAACTCGTGCAATTTTCGAGGTATTGGACTAAAATTTGGTACAAAGTTGCACTATTATCGAAAGATGTTTCGTATTGAATTTGAGCAAAGTCCATCCTGACGTTCAGATTCAATGCAATTTTTAATTTATTAGATTTGACGTGGAATTCCCCGTATTTATTCCGGACTAGATAAATTTACGAGCGGATTTTATGTCAAAGCTTCCTCTATGAGTCTATGACGAACCCAAAATAGAGGAAGTTTTGGCAGATCTGTAGAATAATAAGAAAGCAAAATGTGCAAGGATCGACTTTGCACCCTTTTATTTATTTTATTTTCATTCATTTATTTATTTATTCAAATGAAATTGATTAAATTGATAATTTTCAGGAGGAATCGACAAAGTCTGCTTCGAATCTTCCATCCCCAATCCAGGTAAAGTCTTTCGTTCAAAATATATGCAATCTTATATGCTATTTTTCTATAATTATGGCGGTTAGACGCCTAATTATACCCGAAAAAATTCGCTACCATATAAAATTAACGGTAAGAACCTTACTTTCGCGAAATAAAAAGAAATAAAAATATACGGATCATCTCATGGCGCGTTTATACCGTTTTCAACGATAATTATGCAATTTATGAATGGTTCAAACGCGCCACGAGAAGATTCGTGATATGTATATATTTATGGCCGTTAATTCCGCGTATTATTGAATTTTTTCGGTCTAGACACTGCTGGGAACATTAAATAATCGGAATCCATGAGATTTACCGTCGTCTTCACACGCTCGATCGAGCTGCGCTACTATGCCTGTGTATTAGGGTGTCCTTTAATAAAGTCACGTTGGAATTTCATAGATACTACTTTCTCATACGATTTAAGGTGTATGAAATAAAAATGTTCGTAAAATTGGAGACCCGTACGATACCTTTAAGGGGTGCTTCTATGCGATCGAAATTCCCCATTTGAATAACATTACTTTATTTTGTTACCATATCACTTTCCTACTTGCGATAATAACATATCGTGTCGGTGAGGAGTAAAAATTGTGGACAGAAGAAAAACCTTCCCAACATAATTCAATTAAAAAATGTGAGGTTATTAAAATGGGAAGTTTCGATCGCTTAGCGGCACCCCTTAACAATCGTACGGGTCTATAATTGAACCCACATTTTTTTTTCATGTACCTTGAATGAGATAATTCGATCCGCACCCCTGTTTTTGACAAAACCGATTTGAAATACATTTATTTTTTGATTATTATTGCTATAAAAAATTATAATCAATCAAATGAAATTAAATTAAATCAAATTAGATTAAATTAATTTAATTATAATTGCTATTAAATATTAGAATCAATCGTAAAACAATAATTCATCCAAAATACAATGATTATTATTGCAGAAATGTGAGGGTTTTAATTGCTGCATGATAATTAATAATAGTTGTTGGTTTATTAAAGTATTTTGAATACATTTGAATTGAATGAATGCTTATCCCTGGTCGTAAATTCGGCGAGAGGGCAGCATCTATCGGATAACGATCTCGGGAACCGTCATTGAAAATTGACACATGAAAAATATCACTGTAGATTATTTGGCAGGCCTTCGACCCTGATAGTTATAGATCTGGTCGTTGTGTGTACAGCTTTTCTTTGCGACGCGTTTCCGGAGTACGGCGTGGTACGTTGGCTCTTCTACGCGACGAACATTACCGTCTCGACCGCAATCGTGGTGAGTGTTATCAAGAATTCACACTTTAAACGTTACATTGTCCAGATCTGGTGAATATTAACGTAAATATAGCGTATCTATAAATTACACTGTGTAAAAAAAACAATTAATTTCTTTTCTTGGATTGCACAATCTTCATAGCGAGTAGTTAGCCTAAAAAGAATTCTCCCGAAGAGCACACTCGCAAATGATTTTTTTTTTTTTGGTCCGTCGCAAAGGGGAGTTTCTCCTTTTCCATTTAAATAACATAGGAAAAAATACATTTTTCGCTTCTTTCGACGCGTAAGCCAATAAAAACTATTGAAATCTGAGTCCACTATATACCATTCTCTAGGAAATTGAATTTCCTTCAAAAAGTATCCGAACCTCAAGTCAAAAAATGTAATATCTCGAAGCCATACAAGCATTTTAAACCAATTTTTGACGAAAATTCATCTTCAAACGAGTTCCACAGCCAAACTCTCCGTTCTACACGAAAAATGTAAAGATACATTTTAGAGACAATTGAATTCTCTACAAGAAATATATTCAGTGAAAATAGCCTTAATCCAATAATTCACAAGTTACAGCTCCTTCATAAATTCATTATATGAAGAAAAAAATAATTTTTATATAATGATAAAATAATTGTGATATAACGATTTTCTTTTTTACGGGCAAATCTATTTATTCATTTTTCTTTTTTTGCAGCCTGGGTGTTATTGATTCGTTCGGTGGATAAAAATGAAGAATATGCGTGTGACAATGAGCTACGTTCTCGTTGCTTTTATAATACTGGGCGTAGTCGTCGATACTCTGGCGACTATCGACGACAGTGAGGACGAAATTATGCTGACGAATTTTTCATACGATCGGAAATTGGTGAGTCACGTGGAACTTCATCGATTTTACGTTCTTACTGGATGGATATTAAAAAATCGCCCAAATTCTTGAAAATTTGAGGAATTACAGTTCTTGATAGAATGATGATAGATAAATTATTGCAGAATTTTCCACTACATAATTTAGTAGTTATGAATTTATGAATTTGAACATGTTCGCTTATGGGACAACATCGTCTGCAGACGTTAATGATTGCAAAACTAATGGAACTAAATCGATGTAAATTCTGAAAAAATTATATCATCAAGATTTAGGATCGACAGATTGATTATGCTTAGTTTAAAATTAATCGACTGAGTAATTGTCGAGAAATTAATTAAAGTCAGTCAACCACACGTCAATATCGTCAAATTCGACTTAAATTACTATTAAAAGTCGTCAATTAACATCTCTAAGTGTTAATTTATTATTAATTCAGCTATTTGTAAGCCTAAACATCCACGACATGATCAAGACTTGTAAATCCACGATTCGCCCATTTTGGACTAACTTTTTGCCCGACGATCCATCGAGTAAGACATTAAATCGACGGATGAATAATGTTTGATTAAAAATGTCGAAACAGGACAGTGTTGTCCAGCTAATGACGAAACGCCGAGCAAAACGGAATTCCGAAATTATGAATTCTATTCTGGGTCTGCCAAGAAGTTTGATCCACGTTGGACGAAAATAAAAAACAAGTCGATCGTTGTACATCGACTCCGGCTCACATCCATGGATCCATCTAACACCACCGTAATCACAAATTTTCCTCGCTCGAGCAATTACAAGGGATTAATTGTTTGCACTTTATCATCGTCCCGACGTATTTCCGTATTTACCGAATTTCATCGATCGAATTTTCTCCGTGTACTTTCACAGTAATGTTCAATAAACCCACATTAAAAAAAAACATTGATAAAAGTAACAACAATATGGATAATAATTTATTCATTTATTTTTACGATTTCTTGCGATTTCCAAAAGAAAAAAGGGTGATGGAAGAATGAAAAACGTCGATTAAAACGATATATTATTTTATTCGTATCTTCTTATGCTAAAGGCGTCGCAAGTTTGTGTATTTTTGATTCTTTTTCTTCTTTTAGGTTACAAATTGTAAATTTTGTTCTCTCGAGATTATCGAAAAAGAACGATTTTATAATCTCGAGCTTGGCAGTTTTAACGCCGATACAAAAATAAATAAATACATAAATGTGAGTAATAATAGAATATGAGATAAAATAATATATCGAATACGATATAATATAAAAATAATAAAAATTACATGTATTTATTTCGATGTTAAATCAATAAAAAATTATATAAAAAAGAAATAATTATTCTACAGTGATACTTTTAGTGATAATTTTTTTTGTATTATTATATATTATACAAAAAATCATATGTATGTATAGATATACAGGTTCAGGGTCTTTCAAGGCCGTTGAGAAAGTGCCTTACGTAGAGTCGTGTGGAATAGTAATGAGAAACTGTCCGACGTTTGTGATTTCGATGCAGCTAAGAGCTTTTCGAATTGGCAATTTATCCAAAGTCAGGCTATCGAAATCCAGAGAAATAATAAATGGAACTTCAAGAAGCGTCGATAGTTCATAAACATCCCAATTGTCCCTTCAAATAATATCCAATCCACCATGTTTGTTTTTTCCATTTTTTAAAATCCATTCGAGTGTCGATTTTAATTTTTTGTTTTCAATTTTTTAAAATCCAACAGCATATCGGATCCAAAATAAAGTTTTTAGTTGAAAGGAATCCAACGCAATGTCGGATCCAAAATGAATTTTCTAATTTAACAAAAATCTGGAGCAATATCGGATTCAAAATAATTTTTTTTCAATTAAAAAAGATCCAACGCAGCACGCATCAAATACACATTTGCTTCTCTATTTTTTCTCCATGGATATTCGGATCCAAAATAATTTTTTTTCCTTTTTTAAAAATTCAATGGAATACCGGATCCGAAATAATTTTTTTCCGATCACCAAAAATCGAATGGAAAATCACATCCAAGATAATTTTTTTCCAATTTTCAAAAATTCGATGAAACATTGATTACGTCAAATTCCCCCGCCGAATGTCACTCGAGCTCATTGAACTTGACTATCTATGACACACCTGAGGTCGGAGATTTTTCATCTTCGATGATAAAGCAGTTTCAAGGTTCCCACGAGTTGTATTGTTCTGCGAAGGTGACAAGTATGGGCAGCATCGCAATAAGGCATTCGATGGTCGCACGTAATTCCATTCAGGGATACGATGCAAAAAATAAAGAAAATCCCGCATCGTACGACACAATTGCGGCGAACGATCGGTTGCAGAAAAGACAACGGAAATAGAAAAAAAAACCAAAAAGGAAAAAAAATATCCCGGATAAAGCTAATAAATTTTACAATGATTTTACATCGCTATCGTTGCTTGCTGCATTGAGTACTCAATTAAGTGTGCGCGGGAAATAGTAGTAAACTATTAAATTTGCACGGTCTTCGCTATCTACTCGAGTAAACATTCGCAAAAAAAATAGTTGAAGAAACATGAAAAATACTTGAATAATAATAAAAATAATAATAATAATAATTATTATTATTATTATTATTATTATTATTAATGAAAATAATGATAATAATAATAATTATTATTATTATTAATAATAATAATAATAATAATAATAATAATAATAATAATAATAATAATAATAATAATAATAATAATAATAATAATAATAATAATAATAATAATAATAATCATTATTATATTATATTATATTTTATTACATAATAATAAAATAATAATAATATATAATATTATATAATAATAATTATATAATAATAATAATAATTATTATTATTTTATTATTATGTAATAAAAAATAATATAATATAATAATGATAATTCTCGAAGGCCAGTTTTTTTCGATTATTTTTTCTTTTCGAATGTTCACCCGAGAAGATAATAATATCAATGATTATTATTACTATTAGTATTTCATTATTCAGAGAAATATAATAATAATAATAATATAACAATATAATAGCCGGAGAAAAAATGTTGTATTGAAAATAATAATAACAATTATTCTATATACTTATCAGTATATATAATTACAATAATATACAACATTTTTTCTCCAGTTTTCCAAATTGCAATAATTGCAACTACGAATTTTTACCAATGATTTCGGACCGCAGACAAAATAAAAAAAATTCGTGGCTGATGCGAATCTCGAATCCCGTTGAAAAAAAAATAACAAAAAATACTGAGCGACTATTCAACATTGTAACGTGCGTCTCGTCCAGTGAAATATAACCGTTAAGACTAATCCGTGGATTAGCGATGAGTTTTGATGGGGACCGATCAGACCCTCGTCAACTCAGCGGCGTTTTGACAAATCAACGGAGAACAAGTTGTTCTCCCAATCGTGTTTGAATTTTGATCGAACATAATCCTTCCCCATCGACACTACAAACTATATCGTGTTTCACACTCGTGGACCAACAAAAAAGTTCCAATTAGATCATAAATAAAATTTTCAAAGTAATTAAAATAAATAAAAACCAAATAAATAAATAAATAAAACAATTAAAAAAAAAAATTGATACAAAATCCCAATAATTTTATTCGCAATTACGATAACGTTAAAAAATATTTTTCCCCAAAATAATATCCACCGAGTAATTAATCAAAACATGTCGCCGACGTTACAACACGATTGTCAGCCCGCTCAGGATTCCCGGAAATTTTATTCAGCGACTGGCTAGCTCGCGACTATAAAACATTGGTTCGATTCGAATCCGAGTCAAGGCGTACAAAGTCAAAGTGCTCCTCAAAAAGCCGCACATTAGAATCAAACGGAATGGATTACGAATCTGTCACGAGCTACCGAAGTTCGTAACGTCGAAACGAAACACACGTGAAATTTATTAACTGTTTCTCCCTCGTTTTTTTTTTTGTTTTTTTTTATTATTAATATTTTTTTGTGTTCCGACTTATCCCAGACCGGAGTAAAAAAGATTCTGTTCGCGGACGGGTTTTAAGGGGTTTTGAGTTGATTGACTTTAGGGGGGTTTGGGAGGGAGGGAAGGAAGAGGGGGGGGATAAGGAGATGAGAGGGAACGGATCGAACGCGATCTCTTCGAGATCGGAGAGTATCTCGAGATGTCTGGTTGAGCTGCTGAAAAGTTTTATGTCGGTTCAAGGCCGCGGGCCGACCGAACCCAAGCTGGTTTCCAAGCCGGTGGTGAGTGACCCCATGGTTTTCTTTTTCTTCGTTCGTTTCTGCGGGTTCTTTTATTGTAAACGCGGGAGGAACCGAATACGAGCACGTCAGGGGTCCCACCCACTTTTTCGGAATTTTTTTTTTAATTTTTTTTTTTGCGGGCTGACATTTTTTTTTGCTGTTATTTGATATTCGGGCATTTGATTCGACGTCGTGGTTTGGTTTGTCGAGACTTTAAAAATGCGAAATGATAATAGTAACAATAATAATTATTGTAATAATAATAATAATAGATATTTGAGATTAATAATGGTGTGTAATATAATTATAATTTTTTCTGTTTATTATAAGTTGATAATGTGATCGACTTATCGATATATTGATCGTGATAAAATGGCAAGGATGCATTCGTCTCTGTAATTTAATTTTTTTTTGCTAAATCTTAGTTACAATAATTATAATTAATTTAATATTAGTCGTTAAAATACATATAATTGCTATAATAACGATAACATTAAATAATAATAATAATTATTATTATCATTATTGCTATTATTAGTAATATTTAATGTTATCATTATTATTAGGATAAAGAATCATTTTTATATGCTTTTTGTAGACTTTATTTCCATTTTATAAATATATACGAACATTTATATTAATATCGCATATATGTATGAGGCTTTTCATCCCGAATTAATAGATTAAAACGTTTCTATCCCGCGATGTGGTCGATGATTTTTTTTTTCAGTGTCTTTCATATCCTACGATCGGACTAATTTTTTTTCAGATTTTTGGGATCCCCCCTTTCCTTTACCCCACCCATTTTTTTTCATTATCCAAAGGTCACTGTTACTGTACCATTTTTTAATTGGATGACATTATTTTCCGAGATACTTTCCTGAAATTGAGAAAAGTTTTCCTTGAAATTGGGGTGGGATTCATGTTCCCAATATATTTTTTTTTTTATTATTTAAAATTTTTGAAAATATTCGAGTTTTCTCAAAATTTCAATATATAATAATGATTCGAATAAATTCGTGTTGTGATATCAACAATGGCAGCTATGACCACAAAAAAAAATATTTCCCTAACAATTACATCTCCCAAATTCAATAAAAAAAGGAAATTAAAAATCCAATATGGCGGATCTTCCCCTCAACCTAGAATGCTCACCTTTTGCCAGCATTTTTTTCTATCTTAACTATCCATTTAAGGGTCACCCTGTTGGAAAATAAAAAATAATTTTTTTTTAACACCCTAATGCATATATATGAGATGTGCGTCAGCGCGTTCAACCCGTTTCGAGATCCAATGACCCGGTGAGACGCTTAGCGGCTACCAGGGGGGGTCACCTTCATTTTACCGACCGAATATCAGGTTTTCGATGTTACACACATCGAAACAGAACCCATCATTATCCAAAGACACCGTTTTTTCATTGCTCCGCGATTATTCCCCATCCAAACATATTTTTCCTTCGTTTGTCATTCGTCCGTGTTCGATCAATCTCAACCGTATAAAATGTATATTCCACGTTGTCACAAGATAATTGTGACAACGCAATTTTTAAATACTTTTTTTAATAGATTCAAATGGATTTATAATATTTCAAAATACTTCAATCGACTCGAAACTACAATTCCGTCAAGGACGATCATTTGTCGACGTTCGATTTCGTAATTGTTGTGTATTAAATTCGTACGAACACGCATTTGTTTTTTTTTATTTTCGTTTCCGATAATGGGAGATGAAAAAATAATTATATTGCTTTTAGTTTGAAATAGAACGCGAATGTGGCAATGCTTTTAAAATTCGGACGTACGAAGGAGTCGTCGTTGATGATTTTGGCGGGAAGTACGACGTTTAGGACGATTGTGCAAAAACCTTGAATTATCTCGCTTTAGAATGTTTTTAGATTTATGTATTGAAAACAGATTTTACGTATCTAAGACAAAAATGAAATGGCTCTAAAAATAGATCAAATAATTAAATAAATAATGGATAGTAATAATAATAATAATAATAATAATCAGAGAAATAATAATTATTTTTATTATTATTGTTATTATTTATTATTCATTACATTACTTTTAATAATAACAGTAATAATAATAATGATTATTATTATTATTCATTATTTATTAAATTATTTTTTTATTTTTCGTCTTTTATATAATAATAATTATTATTATTAATATCATTATTATTATTAATAATGATAATAATAATAATTATTATTATATAAAAGACGAAAAATAAAAAAATAATTTATAATAAACAGAATAATAACACATAAACATAATAATATATAATAATAACAATATAATAACAATTTATAAAATAACATCATAATAATATATAATAATTTATTTTATATTTAGATCTATAATTTATATTTAATTATAATACTTTTTTTTTTATAGTTTATAATTTGTTTATTTTTTTAATTTTTTTAAATAATAATTATTATTATTATTAATAATAATGATTATTATTGTTATTATTGAATTACTTATCTCTAGTCTAGAATCTGTAATTAGTAACGATTATCAAAATCAACATTTTCAAGAATTATTTCTCTGTTATTGTTATTATTATTATTATTATTATTTATTACTCTGTAGAATGTTCTGCCTATAATAATAAGATTATCACTATTCTTATTATTAATATCACTTCCCTCAGAGAAAAAGAGAATATCTCTAAAAATAAAAATATCGATTATTATCATTATTAATAATTTTCCACGTCATAACGATTTTCACGTAACTGTGGAAGAGAAGACGTTGGAATATATAAAACAGCCCTCGGCGAGTCTTTGCCACGAGCGTCTCGTCTTCTTCCCGTTGCGTGTCTTCGACAGCTTCCAATCGTCTATTTGTGGTCATTTCTCTGTGACCGACAGAAATTACTCAGCCTTGCTCAAACTCGGCTGCTATAAAAGTATTAACTTGCTCAGGAATCTCCACAGAAAGTTTTCGTAGCTTTGTTCGATAACGTCTTGGTTTCCTTTGTAAGGATCTGAGAATCGTAAAGCGGTCCAGAGACATTTTTTCAGTAAGTATAGTTCCTTCGAAAGTTTGAATTTTTTAAGTGGTTAAGGCTTGAAACATTTTATAGGGTAACTTTATTATTCATTTATTCGTAAAATTACTTCGATACTTTGGAGTTTGGGGCAGAATTTTATTTAGTAATTATTTATTTATTCATTTTTTGTCATGAATAATTCGAATAATTTTATTGTTTATTCATCAACTATTTATTAAATTTATGTATTTACTTATTTATTTTATTTCTTCGAGTTAAATAATCATTTTAATTAATTCTGACATGATTACTGGCTTTCCGGAGTCGTCGTGATTAACAATTCAATTCAATCGAACGATTTTGTCCCCCCCCCCCCCCCAATTTTTCATAAAAATTAATTCGAATCTTGTCTCGACTAAAGAAATTTGTTTCAATATATCACGAAGATTTAATTTCCTATTGATTAAATTATTTATTCATTATCGTACGATTACAACTAAATTGATTGCAGCAATATTGCTGCAATGGTTGCAAGATTATTATTATTACTCATCATCGTGCGATTACAAGTAAATTGATTGCAGCAATGTTGCTGCAACGTTTGCAAGATTGTAATCGAACGATTTATTTTTCTAGACACGAATCGATTTATGCATTAATTACTTCAGTTTCTCCGGTTTTTTCTGGATTGTAGGTGTTGTATATCGGTCTGGTGGATCGTGATTAAGGATATGCGTGTGACAATGAGCTGCACTCTAGTTGCTGTTGCGGTACTGGGTTTAGTCGTTGATTCTCTCGCGTCCATCGACGACAACGAGCGCGAAATCATGCTGACAAATTTTCCATACGATCGCGAATTGGTGAGTCCCATCGAGCTTCGCCGTTTCTTAAGGGTTTATATCGAGTGTCATTTTCTATTTTCATGATTTTTTAAAACCGTGTTAACATAATTTTATTAGAATGCACTATACAGTATCAATTAAAACATAGATTGATGTATTTGTATGAATTTTTCCATGAAAAAATATTCGATTCTCAAAAATTCTAATAAAATTCTAATAATTCTAATAAAATTATGTTAACGTGGCTAAAAAAAATCATGAAAATCTCTCAATTCGTTACGAACCAACCAGATACAACCGCACCGATCGAATTCATACTTGTATGAATTTTTCCATGAAAAAAAAGGTTCAATTCTAATAAATTCTAATAAAATTCAAATAATTCTAATAAAATTATGTTAACGTGGCTAAAAAAAATCATGAAAATTTCTCAATTCGTTCCGAACCAACCGCATAAAACCCCTTAATCGAAACATGCACAATGTTTAATTTGAAAAAACCCCCGAAACAGGACAACGACGTGGAACTGGCCAAAATACTGCTGATAGCTCAACGGCCGCATTACGGAAAACGCAATTCCGAAATAATAAATTCCATCCTCGGTCTACCGAAGAATATGAACAAAGCTGGACGAAAATGAAAAACAATTCGATCGTTTAACATCGACACCGGCTCACATCCATGGATCCATCCAACCCCACCGTAATGGCAAATTTTCCTTGCTCGAGCAACTACAACGGAATAATTGTTAACACTTTATTATCGTCTCGACGTATTTCCGTATTTACCGAATTTTATCGATCGAATTTTCTCCGTGTACTTTCGCAGTAATGTTCAATAAACCCACGTTTAAAAAAAAACATTGATAACAGTAACAACAATATGGATAATAATTTATTAATTTCTTTTTTCTATTTCTTTCGATTTCAAAAAAAAAAAAATAAAAAATCTCCGTTACGAATTATTTCTCTTCGCTCGAATGTGAAACACCCATCGTCGAACGCCGAAAAAACGTGGGCTGGAAGAATAAAAAACGTCGTTTCAAACGATATATTATTTTATTCAAATATTCTTACCCTAAACGCATTTTTTTTTTCTTCATTTTTTTTTTTTTTTTTTTTTTTTTTTTTTACAAATTGCGAATTTGATTCTCTCGAGATAATCGAAAAAGAACGATTTAACAATCTCGAGCTTGGCGGTATTCGCATCGACGAGGCTACGTTTCCGAGCGTTTGTGGAAAGAACGAAAAGAAAGAAAGAAAGAAAAAAAAATTATTCTTTATGATAAAAAATAAACGAGAAAAAAAATGCAACGTTTAGAATTTGAGATGAAATCCACCGCCGACGGGCGGTGGTCTTCCTCCGTCGAGCATGCCGATGTGAAAACGACCGGAGGAGCTGAGATCGGCGTCGTCGCCGTCGCCCAATTGTTTGTACTCCTTGCCGCCGCTCGGCGGCTTAGGTGAGGCGTTCGTCGTTCTTATTCCGAGCTCGGATTTTGCGGGCCACGTTGGAAACATGTCCGGATTTACCGGAAGCGGCGTTTCACCGAAATAACCGTGGTTCAAAGCATCTTCGGCGGTTATTCGTTGCTGCGGATCGTACGTTAAAAACCTACGGAAATTAATTATTATTATTATTTTATATTGAATCATATTTTTTTTTTTTTTTGGTTATTTTATATTGAATCATATTTTTTTTTTTTTTGCTTATTTTATATTGAATCATATTTTTTTTTGTTTATTTTATATTAAATCATATTTTTTTTTGTTTATTTCATATTAAATCTTTTTTTTTTGTTTATTTTATAGTGAATCATATTTTTTTTTTGTTTATTTTATATTGAATCATATTTTTTTTTAATTTTTAATTGAAGTTAATTTACTGATGTTATTAGCGTATGGTTGACTGACGTTTTTCCAGTGACTGTACAACTGTTTCAACTGTTTCGGGCATTGCTTTTAATTAATTTCTAGACAGTTACTCGGTCGATTAATTTTAAACTAAGCATGATCAATCTGTCGATCCTAAAACTTGATGATATAATTTTTTCAGAATTTACAACGATTCAATTCCATCCGTTTTGCAACCATTAACGTCTGCAAAAGCTGTTTTTCCATAAGCAACCGTTTTGAATTCATAAATTTATAGCTACTAAATTACGTAGTGATAAATTCTGAAATAATTAACGTATTATTATTCGATGAAGATCTATCATTCGTCAAATTTTTAAAAATTTTGGCGATTATTTGATATCCATTCGGTAAGATCTCAATCTTTTCTTTTTTATTCTTATTATTATGATTCGTGACGCACTTGTTTATCAGTTCGATTCCCAAATCCGAAAGATTGAATCGCTGTCGCAGATTGTTCACGGGATAATGAGCGATCGAAAATTTTTGAACCATCGGAAGTTTGCTGTATCCCGGCCAAATTCTGTCGCTCGGGGTTCCCAATTCTTTGAAGATTTTGTGAAGCTGATCGATCTCCGATTTTCCCGGGAACAAAGCTTCCATCTTGAGAAATTCCGCAAAAATACATCTGTAAATTCAAACATATAAATAAATTATAAATAAAAATTGATATGATGAATTATTTAGCTATTTCGATTCGGAATTGTTAGATGTTTTCTCTATTTGGGAGGATCTCCCTCTTATTAATTGACAATTATTGTTAGAAAAATTAATCATATTCACATATTTATTAATTTATATATTTATTATTATTGTTATTATTATTATCACTTCGTAGTTTATTTATTTATCTAGATTTAGAACGATCAGATTTCTTTTTCTCTTTCGGAGTATCTCGTTTTTCATGATTGACAAAATTTGTTACCAAAATGAACTGTTTCCTACTATTTACCTATTTATCGATTTATTAGTATCATCGTCATTGTTTATTTATTTATTTATTCATCTATTTATTTATTCATTTATTTATTCATTCATTTATTTAATCATTCATTTATGCATCTATTTATTTATTTATTTATTCATTTATTCATTTATTCATTTATTCATTCATTCATTCATTCATTCATTCATTCATTCATTCATTCATTCATTCATTCATTCATTTATTCATTTATTCATTTATTCATTTATTCATTTATTTATTTATTTATTTATTTATTCATTTATTCATTTATTCATTTATTTATTAATTAATTTATTTATTTATTTAGTTGTTTATTTATTCATTTATTTATTCATTTATTCATTTATTCATTCATTTATTCATTTATTCATTTATTTATTCATTTATTCATTTATTCATTTATTCATTTATTCATTTATTCATTTATTCATTTATTCATTTATTCATTTATTCATTTATTCATTTATTCATTTATTCATTTATTCATTTATTCATTTATTCAAATCAGAAATCAGAAATATTCATTTATTCATTTATTCATTTATTCATTTATTAGGATATTTGTTTGAACTATTTCGTTGAAACTCACCCGACGGACCACAAATCTATCGGTGTGCTGTATTCCTTGGCATTGAGTAACAATTCGGGGGCTCTGTACCAAAGAGTCACGACAATCGGGGTGTATTGTCTCAACGGACTGCCGTATTCTCTCGCGAGACCGAAATCACCGACTTTGAGAATACCGCGATGGCTCAGTAACAAATTCGACGTTTTCAAATCCCTGTGAAGGATCCAATTGTCGTGGAGATGTGCAACTGCTCGCAACAATTGCTGCATGAGACACTTCACTTCCCCTGTTGACGAAACATATCGATGAAACAACGAAAAGATAGATTTTTAAGGGGGAACATCCGACTGGACAGCGGAAAAAATAGTTGAATTTCAGGAATTATTATCTCAAAAACTATTTTCTCGATTTTATCCAGGTTTGTTTTATTCGAAAGTACACATGTTGAGGTATGCTGAGAATTTTTTTTATAAATATATATCGACCGGGTTCGCTGCTGTCATGGGCCGGCGTAAAAAAATGTCCCTCGCTCGCCCATTCCGCCGCCCCCAAGATTACACGCAGTCCGGTTAATCCGAAACAAAAATTTCAAAAAGATTCTCAAAATGTAATTCCACGATGCCCTTCGCAACGTAGGATTTTTTTTCACTCAATTATTTTTTTTATCAAGCCAGCAAGGTCGGAAATAAAGGTTGAAAAATGAATGTAAAGTTCAAACGTCCGCCGTTTCGTGAAAAAAAATTTTTTTTCAAAAAATCCTACGTTGCGAAGGTCATCGTACATTAAATTTTGAGAATCTTTCAAAAATTTTTGTTTCGTACGAACCGACTGCGTGTAATCTCGGGGGACCGCGGACCGTGCGAGCGAGGGACATTTTTTTACGCCGGCCATGACAGCAGCGCTCCCAGTCGATGTATATTAATAAAAAAATTCCTCAACATACCTCAACGTGTATACTTTCGAATAAAACAAACCTGGATAAAATCGACCAAATACTTTTTGACATAATAATTCCTAAAATTCACCTATTTGTTCTGATGTCATAAAAACAAACGAAAAATAATAATCGTCCCACAAAAACAAAACCGAAAAAGAATTTTATCGAACCTGGCATAAATGCTTGAGTTTTTTGCTTCATAGTCTCCATGAGAGACTTCAAATCGTGCTCGACGTAATCCATTACGATGAATATCTTGTCCATATTGCTGCCAACGACGATTTCGCGAACGGTAACGATGTTGGGATGTTGAGCTTTGAGCAAAGTATTTATCTCGCGCAAACTCGTTATCGGAAATCCTTCTTTTTCCTTTTCCATCTTCAGCCTCTTTAGAGCCACGATTTCCTCGGTACGTTTGTCACGCGCACGATAAACAACGCCGTAAGTTCCTTCCTCGATTCTATTAAGACATTGAAATTCTTCGACGCTTCTGCAACCTAAATATATAATTTTTTTGTAATTTTTATTGACGAATCGAGAAAAAATTCGGTTGATTGCGAGTTTTCGATAACTCGAGGACGGTTTAAGCTACAGTTTACAAATTTTGCAGACATGCAGACGTGTAATCTCTTTATTGGCTATAATTTTCGTCGTGATCGAAGCTGCTGCTCGGATTTTATGTCGTTTTCAAATTACCAAAAAAAAGAACGTTTGCACTATAGCGATCGCAAATTTTGAGATATTCGTCTGAATAGTTCTTCGCGAATAGGTTTGTACCCAAGGATTGGTTGGTATTGCATTTGGGCCGAATCCATCGAGAAGTTTGGATTTTATACGATTTTTAATTTTTCGAAAAAATTTACGTTTCGTTCTAACTCACGGCAGCTTTTGACCGATCGAACCCGAACTCGCTACAGGTATGGAACATTGTTTGACCGTACTGTGTATTAAATTTGGTGAAGATCGGTCGGAGCGATCGGATTTTATGGGACTTTGAATTTTTCGAAAAAAAATGACGTTTCGCTCTAACTCACGACAGCTTCGACCAATCGAACCCGAACTCGCTGCATGTATGAAATATCACTCAACCGTGATAGGCATAAAATCTGGTGAAGATCGGTGGAAGGGACCGAACTTTATACGGGCAACAAGCTGCAAGTTGAAACTTGCAAATTGCTTCCTCAGAACTCAAAATATCGTACAAATCCTCCTCTCTAATAAAGCCATAGTTAATACAAACACTTCATCATCGAGAATTCGTAAAAAAATCTTGAATTGTCAGGAAGCAATTAAAAAGTCTCAACTTTTGCCTGTAAGCTTCGAGAAAGGCGTGAAATTCCCTGATTCTTAAAAATATTTAGGACCAGCAGTTTTGTAAATAAGAGAATGGATGACTTCTCTTTTTTCGCATATTTTTCTCAATATCTTTTCAAATATGCCGATTAAAAATATGAAAAAAAATATTTTTCACATTCCACGTAACAAATCCTTTCAAATGATACCCCACATGACATATAAAACCCCATAAAAAAAAATTGGAGTACCTAATCGACCCTCTCTTCAATTCTTATACGAATATTCTCAAATGCTAATTAATTCAAAATATATCGATTAAAAAAATATATTTCTATGCCAAATTTCAAGTTTCCACATGCCCCAGCTTTCATCCTACGGTCCAAAACCCTCGAAATAAAGAAAAAGAATTCAGATCTCGTTCGAATATCCTCAGAAAACCCGAAAAGTCGTCGAACGCAAAAAGAAATGTAAAAAAAAAGAAAAATACAATTTATAAAAATAAAAAACCTTGAATAGCCGGTAAATACGGCGGTAATTCCGTTTGTTCGTCCATTTTTTCATTCGTTATCGTGGGTTCTCTCGGAGCTCCGTTGGATTCTATATGACCGGGCGATCCGCCTTCGGAATGATCGGATTTCGCCAAACGATCCACGGACAACGGACTCGGATTATTGTAGTCCGAACCGTCGTTCGATTCAACGTCGGTGATTTTGTTCGATTCGTTCGAATCTTCCTCGTCGTCGTCTTCCTCCTCCTCTCCTTCTTCCTCCTCGTCGCTGCTGGTCTCGGACGAATCCGAAGAACGTCGTTCCGACGATCTCTCCAGCGGGCTAGTTTTCTCCTCCGACGATTGCCGTTCCGGGGATCTACGCGCGCGCGAACGCAAGAACGAAACGATGATTAATAGTCGTTTGACAATTGATTTGTATGTTTGAAATAAATATTTTATATTTATACATCTTTGAATTATTATTGGATGAGAATTTGTGAATATTATCTTGTACAATGGTGATAATAAAAATAATGATGTATTAAATTTATTTATAGGTTCATCAAATGATAATTGAAAAATGAATAATAATAATAATCATAATAATTATTTTGAGTTATTATTATTATTTTTTTTTTTTTTTCATTATATTTATAATAATCATATGGATGTACAAATAATAATGATAATATAAATAAATATACAATTATATGGAGAATGGAACTCGCGATTCCAACACTAGAATACACAATAAGGGAGAGAGCACTGAGATTCATAGCCGACATCGTGGAAATGGAGGCCAGAAGGTGGCCCCAAGATCTGCTTGATGGAAGAAATAATAGGTATAGAGAACGAGATGACGTCCAGGTGGGGGAAGGATCTGGTGAGGATTTTGCAGAAGTTTGAAATAATGGACTCAATAGACGTGATCGAAGAACAAAGAACATGAGAAGAAATAGCGAAAAAGTATAGGGACGGACTTGATAACCTGAAAAATGAAAAATCAAGAAACGAGAGAGAGAGAATAGAAAGGTCTACGTACTGCAGCAGGTACAAAAAACTAATAGAAGAGGATGAAAGACCGTGGCAATATTGGGAGGAGCAAGCGGTAAGCGGGAGAGATAAGGAGATGTGGGCGAGAATGAGATGCGGGAACGTAGGAAGAGCGGGAAAGAAAGGGGGAGATGCGACCATAGGTGTAGACCATGTGGGGCTGACGAGGAGACGATGGATCACCTAGCAATGGGTGCGAAAGGCGGGGAGCTAGTCGACGATGAGCTGAAAAAGTTATTTGGAAGAGCGGGCGAGAGATTTTAACGAAGCCGCAATGGGGGACAAGATTAGTAGAATGCTAAAAGATAAGATTGATAAGCGAATGTGCCAATTTTATAGAGCAATGGAGAAAGGTTGTAGAGAAAAAAGGAGTGTGATTCAGAATTTGAGAAACCATTGTTACAATTCATGGAATATAAGTATTTCCATTTGTGTCTTTATTTTGTAAAAAGCAAAAACCGGCTGTGCAAATAAAACTTTATCTACTACTGATAATTGTACAATAATAATATAATAATTATGATAATAATTATATGATAATGATAATTATTACTATTATTATTATTATTATTAAAAATAAAACGAAAAAATTATAATAACTAGAAATAATGATTATCATTAATTTTTTAATTATTATTTGATGAAGTTCTAGATGAATTTAATGTATCATTATTTTTATTATCATCATTATATGAGATAATATTATTATTATTATTATTATTATCAAAAATAGATTGAAAAAAATCATAATAACTAGAAATAATTATTGATTATTATAATTAATTTTTTAATTATTATTTGATGAATCTCTAGATAAATTTAATATATTATGGTTTTTATTATCATCATTATATAAGATAATATTATTATTATAATCATTACTTATTATTTAATAATTATTTAATAAATCTCTAAATAAATATAATATATTATTATTATTATTATTATTAATATTTTCATTCATATAAAAGAAAATATAAAATTTGAGATTTTATTATCATTATTCGATCATATTTGATTAATCTATCAACAGTATCTCATACAATAATATCATTATACAAGATAATATTCATAAGTTAATAAAATATAATCGAATAATGATAATAAAATCTTAAGTTTTATATTTCATTTTATATAAATACTAATATATAATATCAATGAATATTTTACAAACAAACGAACTGCGATAAAACTCACTCCGGCGATTTGGAATGATTTCCTTCCGACCGATCGGGACTCGGATCGTCGTCCGACAATTCTACGACGGAATGATCGTGAACGTCGTTAATTTTAGCTCGCTTCTCGCCTCTCTTCGATCTTCTCGCCTCCAATTCCATCCGCGAAACTTCTTTTCTTCTCGCCATTTCCCGATCAATCTCCAAAAGTCTGCGACACGTAATCGAATAACGAGGCGAAATTAATTTGGAAAATTCATCTTTGCCCCAGGAACCCCCGACTCAAGGGACGAAACAAAATTCACGTTGTGGGTTTATGCAACCCCCAAGAATTTGAAGCAGCGGCATAGCTCAAATTCTTATCGCTTCGACACGATTGCTTCTTTTTTTATTATTTTTATTTCAATCAACTTCCGTAGAATTTCGTAACGTTTTTGTTTGTTTGAAATGTCAAAATCAACAAAGTATTTTTCAAATCTTCAGGAATGAGAAGCAATTGATTTCGTAAAATATAATTTTATCATGGTTAGAAAAAAAAAATTGTAAAAAAATGACTTTTCACGAAAATATAAATAAATTATTGAATCTGAATATTCCTCTTTAAAATATTTCAAGTACGTACTATCGAAATATTATTCTTTGAGATAAAAATTGTCGCGATGGTGTCCGAGAACTCTACAAGTATAAAGACGAAAATTCTAGAGAAGAAAAAATACTAGATTATGATAAAAAACTCAATTTTTTTTCAATCGTTCCTAGAAGTTTTACGCAAAATCCCAACACAGAAATGTCACGGGGTCCTCTAGACCCCCCTCGGCCCATTAAGCATCAATAACCACGCGTATAAATTCCTCGTAAATCAATGAAGTACTCAAATCCAGGTCAAATTATTAATCCTGCTAATTATGCAGAAAGTGGACGCCACCCCGATTTCCCTGGGATAAAAATATTATTTGAGACACTTTTCTGAGTAATTTCATCCGTATATGTTGGGCGCGGAAACCATTTTTTCATACAGTAACGCGTGGTTGAAAATTTCAAACATCACCATCGAAATTCAATAGATTGACTGTGTTTACGTTGTATATTTCACATTCGGGTGATAATTTCGTGTCTTATAACGTCTCTCCTTCAAGCATCAATGAGAAAATTGCCAATGGGAAAATTTGCATTGATTGAAATTGAAACAAGAAATGCAGCAGTGGCAATGCATTGTTGGAGTTGAATCGTGCACGAAGCGATGGGTGCTTGACACTCTCTCGTCAAAAACGCGAATCAACAAACCTAAAAAAAAATCGCAAGCTGTACGTAAAACAATCCCACGTTCTCATGAATTCCTGAACAGTGTTCCAGGATCAAACAAATCCTCGCGACAATTCTAATCCCAAATTCCCCCCCCAAAAAAAAAAAAAAACCCCCTCCGAAAAACGAAAAACCAAACAAAAACAAAAATTACTTTTCTCTTCTCAGCTCTTGCTCCGTCAATTCTTTCGGTTCCTTCCCCTCGCCAACGGTCTCGACGGACATCTCGTTCAATTCCATATCCTCCTCCGGATTAACAACGTCCATCGCTTCTCTCAATTGTTTATCCCTGTGTTCCCTCTCCCGTTCGATCTTCTCGCGATCGCGATCTCGCGTTCGTTCGGTTTTGTGATTTCTCTTGTGTCGTTTTTCCGGACGATCCGTCAATTCGTTCTCCGAATAATGTTCTTCGTTCGCGCGCGTGTGTTTGCGCTCGTCCGACATTCGAATTTCCCGACGATCGCGATTTTGATCGTTGATCGTACGAATTTCTCGCCTCTCGCGAATTTCTTCGGTCCTGGGATCCCGACGATCTCGGGATTCTCGAGATTCCTCGGGACGAATTTCCCGACGAGATTCGCTCTTGTACTCGCGAACGTCGCGAGGATCTTCGCGTCTTTCACGTCGCTTGTCCAATAACCTTTTGTGAATGCTTTTGTAAATACTTTGGTCAATGTCTCGTTTCTTTTTTGAATTTTTTTGATAGATCTTGATCGGAGATTCGATCGGTGCGGATTGATGAAATTGATAAATTTTGTTTTCTTTTTTTTTTTTTTTGAGATTTTGAGAGGTGGAAGATTTTGGACGAATCGAGAATTTGGATGGGGATATTATTTATTTGATGATGGACGTACACTAAAAAATGGGTGATCTGCTTTTTGAAATAATAACGAACGATTTAATGATGAAGAAAATTAATAAGAGAGAGATAAAAATAAATAATGAAGAAATAATAATAAATTGATGAATTAATGAATACGGTAATTATTTTTTTTTTTTTAGTAGCTTTTAAGAGGTGGATGATTTCGGACGAATCGAGAATTTGGATGGAGATATTATTTATTTGATGATGGACGTACACTAAAAAATGGCTGATCTGCTTTTTGAAATAATAACGAACGATTTAATGATGAAGAAAATTAATAAGAGAGAGATAAAAATAAATAATGATGAAATAATAATAAATAGATGAATTAATAAATACGGGTTGATAGAATTAAGATTTTTCTTCTTCTTCTAACTTTAAGAAATTATAAAATTTCAGACGATATCGATAAATAAATTTTTTTCTGATCATATTCGTCAATTTTAAAAAATAGTCCATCTACTTTTCAAAATAACAACGAACAAATGAATAACAAGAAAAAAACTAAATAAGTAATTGAAAAAAAAAAATAATGGCAACAAAATTAGATGATGAAAGAATAATATTAAATAAATAAACATATGGAAACAGAATAAGAAATAAATGAATCATAAAAAAATCTTTGTAAAAAACTTGTTAAACTCGTGTCAATAAAACTCCATCAATCGATTGAATAATAAAAAAATAAATATGCAAACGAATCTCATAAATAATCAAAATAATAACAAAAAGAAAAATTGATAAACAAATAATTGTCGAATAATCACTAAACGAAAGCACCAAAATTAATAAATCATAGGACATTGTTTTTTTGTCCGGATTTCAAATTCCAAACAAATTATCCCTACCGACCGAATCTCCATTTCAAGGCGAATTGCAATCCGCCCCGATCGCAAACACTATGTACCCACCGTTCTCTCAAATCCTCGAGAACTCGATCCCCCGTACTGCGTTCCTTCCTCTCGTGTCTCGACGAATCGCGATCTCTCGAATGACCATCCACTCTGTCTAGTCGTTCCGTCGGTCTCTCTCTGTTGTCCCTCTTGCCGCCTTCCGAACGTTCCGTTCTATCCATATTTTCCGCGCCGTGTCGCCGATGTCTGTGTTTATCTCTGTGTCGCTCTTCGGCGCGCTCATGATGACGGGACTTGCGCTCCTTATCCTCTCGTCTCTCCCTCCTCTCAACGGCGTGCTTGTCTCGTCTTCTCGACGAATTCGACTTTCTAACCGCCTGAGGCGGTTTTATGTCCAAAGAATCAGCCGTGTCTCCACCTTCCTCCTCCGAAAAACTTTCAACAGATAAAGACATGATTGTTTTTTTTTTTTTTTTTTTCATTCGCTTTCTCCCAACTTACAACACGACGACGATCAACGGTCGTTGAATCTCATTGTATCTCTTTTCTATAAACGAATAAAATATATTTTTTTTTTAATCTTTGACATTGTTTTTTTTTTTTTAAACAAATAACCGAGTCTATCCAGAATCGTTCTTCGATAATGTGCGAACCACCCTGCAAAGTACAGAAAAACATGTGCTCAGAAAATTGTTTAAAACATTGTCGATAACCCGTCGTTACTCTCGTCGCGAGCGGAGTCGTCGATTTTTGGGAGTAACGACAGGTTAGAGAACGATAATCATTGCTAGCCCGTCAACTAAAAATAAACGCTGCAACTATTCTCGTCGCAATTGTCCTCACGACGGTTAGAACGACAAATTGGAAGGAAAAATTGTAATTCTATCGAGATAAAATCCAAAAAAAAATTTCATCTTGATTTTTGCGATCAAGATTTCATTGAATGATTCTTGATGAAGCGAACTTGGATGAATTGATGTGTGAATGATTCGTTATGGAATAATGACAATTGTTTGGGATTTGACACGCGGTAGGTTAGAGCTAGATTGAGCGATAACCTGATATATAACCTAAAAATAGTTGATATGATTTTTGTCGTTACCTCAATTCGTCCATATCCTTGGATGGGCTTTTCTTGATCTCCCCGTCCTCGCTCTGATTATCTACGTCCATGTCAATTTTAACGTTTGCCATGTACCAATAAACATTCAATAAACAAACCTTTGTCGTTTCAGTTTTGTTTGTGGCACATCGGAACGTTGGGCGCGCGCAGGTGTCACAACACATGCACGCACACACTGTAAAATTTACGAGAGTATGGCGCGGTCATGAAGTATAAATATCGAGTCCAAAAATCCATGCGAATTACGAAAATGAGTTCGTGAGGTTTAACGGATTAGTTCGGATTTTTGCCACGAGAGCGCTAGTGTTGTTTCGAGCGGAGAAAAAACAAACGTACATAAAGTTGATATTTAAACCTTTGTTTGTCGCCACAATTAATATCTTGGATCAAAGATGAGAACGGTTGACCGGAAAATTCTGAGCCGCAGGTGTACCCTGGTCTACCCTACCAAGTTTTATTCGGCAGAACAATTGGGGCCCCAAACAATACATTACAGTTTTCCGTTACCGACCGAGCCCTTCCGCTTAACGAATAACCGTCCACGTCGCGAGTGTAGATGGCGCGCAGTGTCAGTTCCCACTAAACCACTGGACAAATTTCCTTATCAGTCATCCGCTCCAACCTGCTCCAACCTGCCCGGCTCTGCGCATGTCAAATTCGTCACGTAAACCTTCGTCGGTCTCCTTGAGAACGCTTGTTTCTGCTCGTTTCCTCGTTTCTCTTATTTCAACCTTCGTGTTTACTCTCTTATCAACGACAACCAGCTTTCCAGATTGTTTTTTTCCAGACACTATCTCCCGATCCAAAAAATGGTAATTTTGCAGCGAAGAAAAAACGAAAAAAAAATCCTTTACCCAAAACATTTCGAACGTTGAAGATTTTTTTGACGTTTCAGGCCCAAGAGGTTGAGGAAACCATGAAGCGCATTCAGTCGCACAAGGGAGTGGTGGGAACAATCGTCGTAAACTCCGAAGGTTCGTTTGAAAAATAATCGAAATGTTCGACTAATTAATAACGAAAATATTTGGTTTTGTTTTAATTTTTTTCTTTTCAACGTCAATTTGATTTTGCGTCAAGGAATTCCCATCAAATCCACGCTGGACAACACGACGACGGTTCAATACGCCGGACTAATAAGCCAATTGTCCGACAAAGCTCGTTCCGTAGTCAGAGATTTGGATCCCACCAACGATCTCACCTTTCTGCGTATACGCAGTAAAAAGCACGAAGTCATGGTCGCTCCGGACAAGGAATTTATATTAATAGTCGTTCAAAATCCTGTCGACTGATGACGAAATTTCTATCTATATTTTTCACGGCTTAAAAATTCTTACGAGGGAGAAACTACCGTACACACAATTTGCTAAATTTTTTGTTTTTTTCTGTTCTCTTTTTTTTTTGAAGCTAGAATGACGAAAAAAGGGGAGAAAAAATTGTAAATCGTTGTTTGAGTTGACGCTTTAAGGAGCGATGAGTTTTTTAATATTATACGGCGCGATTCTTGTTGACCGCTTTGGCTCGCATGGATTTCAAAGAATCGACTCACCGTTGATTGTCATTGTTGTTACAACACCGAAAAAAATTGATGATATTCTTTTAGGAAGCATCGATACATCGTTCGTGTATCAAACTCCACGCAATAGACCTAACGCTGATAATTTGCCTGAATAAAATTGAACTTATTTAAATGTTGATACACAAAAATATCACAATATATTTAGTAAACAAAAATTTCTTTCTAAGGAATTTTTTCAAGACCTTTGAATTTATTTCTAAATTTTTAGTATTTATTTCGTATATTAGAATTTGTGAAAAATTGTCGCAGTTCTTGTTTTTTTCTCCCCGCTAGTTTGTGATTCATTAGGTTAGATCGTTTTCATAATTTTTTATTCGAAAGTACTCATCGAAAAAAACGAGCTCAATTTTTTTCAAATTAATAAAATATATATTTTTTGAGTTTTTTTTTTTTAACTAAAAAAAAATAAAGTAAAAAATTGCCGTTTTTTTTGCCTGAAAAAATTCACAGAATTCTTATGAATTATAAGAAAATTTTCAAACCCTATTGCAAGATGGAGCTTTCAAAATTACCGGAGAAAAAAAATAAAAATAAAAAAATTGTATACATGAAAAATGCAGCACCAATATTTGTTGGCGAATTTTTTGATTTTCATTTGTTTTCTTCGGTATGTAGTTTTAAAAGCTCCATCTTGCAATAGCGTTTGAAAATTTCCTTATAATTCATGAGAATTTTGTGAATTTTTTCAGTCGAAAAAAACTTTTTTTTTTCTTTTTTTTTTTATCTCAAAAAATATATATTTTTCAAATTTGAAAAAAATTGGGCTCGTTTTTTTCGATGAGCACTTTCGTATAAAAAATTATAAAAACGATCGAAAAAATGACCGCCATAACTCGATCGACTTGTCATGGAATGCCCCATATATACTTAACCTAACAGATCACAAAATTGCGGGGAGAAAATAAAATACAAAAACGTCGGAAATTTATTGTACAACCTAATACGTCTCAACAAATACCAATTTACAAAAAATTATCTCTCACCTGGGCTCATAAATTAATTCAAATGCAAGATTTTTCATACAACGAAAATTCTGCTACCAATTTTTCCGAAATATTGAACAACCGTGAGAAAAAGTTATGAGAAAGGTGATGCAAATAATTGTGATTCAACAGGAAAAAAAGAAAGATAAAATCTCAACTAGATTTATTTATCGCATAGGAGATATAATTAATGTAGAAAATATTCTTTATCACAAATAAATATCGATTAAATTATTCAATAAAAAGAAACACTATAATGTTGTACAAAATCTAATGAGAGAATATTTACATTTTTTCTTTCGTAAAAGTCTTCGAACCGCGAATTTTAATTTTTTTATTTTTTTTTTTACAAGTAAATTCGCGCGATTTTTATTTTTATAAAAAAATGTTTATGGCAGTTTTGTCTAGTTCTCGACAATATCGAGGCCGCTCACACGTTGCTCCGGCTTTGTGTGTTTTAGAGTAAAAACGTTTATGATACAATATTGGTCATTAAGGGGCAACATCCGACTGGACAGCGGAAAAAATAGTTGAATTTTAGGAATTATTATCCCAAAAACTATTTCCTCGATTTTATCCACGTTTGTTTTATTCGAAAGTACACACGTTGAGGTATGCTGAGAATTTTTTTTATAAATATACATCGACCGGGATCGCTGCTGTCATGGCCGGCGTAAAAAATGTCCCTCGCTCGCCCATTCCGCCGCCCCCAAGATTACACGCAGTCCGGTTAATCCGAAACAAAAATTTCAAAAAGATTCTCAAAATGTAATCCCACGACGCCCTTCGCAACGTAGGATTTTTTTTTCACTCAATTATTTTTTTTTATCAAGCCAGAAAGGTCGGAAACAAAGGTTGAAAAATGAATGTAAAGTTCAATCGTCCGCCGTTTCGTGAAAAAAATTTTTTTTTCAAAAAATCCTACGTTGCGAAGGCCATCGTGCATTACATTTTGAGAATCTTTCAGAAATTTTTGTTTCGAACGAACCGACTGCGTGTAATCTCGGGGGACCGCGGACCGTGCGAGCGAGGGACATTTTTATACGCCGGCCATGACAGCACCGCTCCCAGTCGATGTATATTAATAAAAAAATTCCTCAACATACCTCAACATATATACTTTCGAATAAAACAAACCTGGATAAAATCGACCGAATACTTTTTGAGATAATAATTCCCAAAATTCACCTATTTCTCCCACCATCCGCTCGAACGTTTTCCATTGAAAAAAAAATACGTGTCCCAATCAGCTGGCCGGCGATGCAGCAGCCGGTTTTTTCTTCGTCGTGTCGTGAAATTTGTAATACAAAATCATGGATACGGCGCCGATAACGAACGGCAAAATACACAACGAGATTATTATCTCGTAGTACCAACGAGACGTCAATACGTCGTTCGCGACGTAAATCCAAAGACTGCAAGCTATTAGATTTTCGATCAGGCACAAAACGTAATAAATCAAATGTCTGTAAAACGTCGGTCCGTCCGTGGGATTGACGTAAATGAAGATGTAAACGACTCCGAGAACGGAAGCGAACATTACAGAGGCAATGCGTTCGCCAAACGTCGGAGAAGTGTGAGGAGCTCGTCTGCGATCGCGAACGAATTCCAAAGCTCCCGAGGGCTCGGCTAAGATCCAAATTGTCATGATGGCCCAATGAAGAACGAAGTACATCCCCGTGTACAAGACCCATACGCTCGCAACCGCACTTACTGCGATTATTCTCGATACTGAAATAAAAATGAAAATTTTGTGAGACATTTTCGTTTATCGCTCGAGGATAAAATATTCTGTTTTGTTGGATGGGAGTTAGAAAAAATTGCCGAAGTTTTTGAAAATTTGGGGAATTATAGTGGTTGATGGAATAGTGATGCATTAATTATTTCAGAATTATTTTCGATACTGAAGTTGAAATAAAAATTTTGTGAGACATTTTCGTTCATTGCTTGAGGATAAAATATTCTGTTTTATTGGATGGGAGTTAGAAAAAATTGCCGAAGTTTTTGAAAATTTAGGGAATTATGGTAGTTGATGGAATAGTGATGCATGAATTATTTCAGAATTATTTTCGATACTGAAATTGAAATAAAAATTTTGTGAGACATTTTCGTTTATTGCTTGAGGATAAAATATTCTTCTTTATTGGATGGGAGTTAGAAAAAATTGCCGAAGTTTTTGAAAATTTGGGGAATTATAGTAGTTGATCGAACGGTGATGCATGAATTATTTCAGAATTTTTCATTGTATAATTTGGGAGTTATAAATTTGTGAATTTGAAAAGGTTGCTTATGGAAAAATAGCTTCTGCAGATGTTAGTGGTTGCAAAACGAAATTGACGTAAATTCTGAAAAAATTATATCCCTAAGATTTAGGATCGACAGATTGATTGTGCTTAGTTTTTGATTAATCGACTTTTTTTTTTTTTTTAAAGAATCTGAATAGACATTATTTTGAAAGTCTATTCACGATTTATTTTTTTAATTTGCATTTCTTTCGTGATTATTCGTTAAATTATGCATCCTGTGAGCCTTCAATGAATTAAATTATTGAATTTCATCAAGATTATGGAACAAATTAGATGAAAATAAAAATTTCGCATACCGGTTATGAGAAAGTGCCAGAGAAACTGAAGAGCAAGACCGACTTTGGTAATATTCGATTTGTCCTTCTGAGCCAATCTGATGTTGCGATTGTAACTAGCCATGGCCCATCCCATGCTAATCAGAGATGTGCAAATGCTCGCAACTTGAGAGAAATCTGCAATAACATCGGCGACATTAAAATCCCTCAGCTACGCGCTTCACGCATAAAAACTCAACGAAGATAAATAAATTTAATCAATCGAGGAGTTATTCACTCCAAAATTGTGTACAACGGATTACATTGGCCCAAAGATTACACGAAATTACTTATTTTTTCAAAGATTACACATCTCCGTGACGGAATACAAGAAATTTTTGGAAGATTGCGATGAGCGGTTGGAATACGCCCTAAAGTAAAATTCATATGAGATTACGAAGGAACGCATGAACACGGTAATACATGAGGATCACCAAACGAGCACATGGAGAGCGCACGAAGAATACAAAAACTTTTTTGTAATCTTTGGCGATCGCATGGGATTGCATGGAATTTTTTGAGATTACCCATAGTTACGGCATAGGAGAAATATAAAGATCACACGAGGATTACACAAACAACACAAAAATGATTACCGAAGATTGCTTCTCACATGTACGACAGATTACGCAAGTGAATAACCCCTCGAAATAGATGAATAGACGAATGAAAGAATCCAAAAATTGTATTTACACAGAAAATTAAAGGTCTGATGATCGTTCTTAAGCAGAATAGTGAGCTGCAGGATTTGTTGAGGCGCCGCTTCTAAGAAACACTCGAACACCCGAAGCAAAGCTACGTCTTGATCTTCCTTGAGCATTTTTGTGTAGTACAGTACCTGATTCGTCTTGTCGCCTTGTTTTTTATATTTGTACGATTTTATGGCGTATTTGAGGCTGTCTATGCAACGAAGCAAAGGCGCCAATTGCAGCACGGTTAGAACGGGGCAACAGACTTTTTGTCGCACGAGTTTGCTGGATACGCTGCGAAGTCTCTGTTGGGCTTCCGTGTCCGGATTCATCTGCGTCGAAATGAACGAAGGTTTATAGAGAATTTTTTAGAGAGCGTGCGAGGTTTTGGAAAAATATATCGTAGGTGTTTCGGTTGATAATGTCGATTTTGCGAAGAGATGAAGTTATTAATACATTTGTTTGATGTACTAATGGGGTCTGTGGCGTTTCGAAGGGTAAACATACGCCGTCGAAAGCCAGTTTGTTATTAATTGGATTAAACGCAAGCCGTCATTTGCCATTCAGCTCTCGTGACAAGGGCGGAGCCCTAGGTTAAGGCTTTCAAATCTGCTCGAATTAAAGCGACGAACTGTCGTCAGATTGATTTTGTACGCTCGTAGAAATAAATTTTTATTTTAAAAACGTGTCAAGATTTTCTTAATTTTTTTTTTATGAAACTGCAGCTAATGGCCTGAAGGTTCTTTTTGAAAAGTGACGAATTTTTAAACAGATTTTCTTACCTCCAGGAATCGGAGATATAAAAATTTGGAAAAATCGAAATTATTTTTTACTCTGTCTAACGTGATAACTCAGAATACAGCGATCCGAATTTAATCAACCATGTCTCATTTAACAAAGAATTTAATAAGCTTTCTAACGGTTGTTGTAAAAAATCAGCAGCTTTATTTTTGACAGAGCTATGATCTTCCAAACTCTTGCTGGTTTTTTAAGAGTGGACGGCACGTATTCCGATACTTTCCAGTGGTAGCGTAGCCGCTCAAATTTTGCAAAAAGTCGACATTAAAAACAAAAAAACCTATCAAAACCATAACAATTCACGCAATTCCCAGCATCATCGATCTCTACCTCGACATCCTGATTGTACATTCTCACGCTGATGACGATGTTGATGAAGGAAGGAACGAACAGAAAAGTAACGGTCCAATAAAAGTAATTATAATCGCCGGTGTGGAAATAAGTTACGGCGAGATTGAGATCGAGCAATACATCGACGATGTGAATAACGATCGAGTAACAGATGCAAAAAATGTCGAATCTGGTGACCGAGGCTTTGGCGCTCGGTCTGTCAACGTCGTCCGTTCCGAAATTTGAGGTTAGGGACACGTCCATCATCCCGACGTCCTCGTCCGGGATCTCGACGTCGCGGTTTCTAAGCGCTATTGCCGAAACCATCTTCGAAGATTTATTTATCACAAACACATTTGTGTCACACTCGACCTCATCGAACTATTCGAAATAATCGACATAACCTATTTACGTTATCTTCTTCGGAGAAAAAATGTTGAAAAAAAAAAACGGCGATATTGTTAAAGGCGAAAATTCGTGCCGCGAATTTAACAACAGTCGTGTGAACGATCCAACCGACGTCGGATCATCGTTCTCATTTCAAATGATATCGCTACATCCTCTTCGTGGTCTGCTATCGCCAGGCCATGGACACTAAAGGTTACGGCGTGAAGTAGGATAGTCGCCACTAACGCCATCTGGCGAGTCCCCGGATCCCTAATTGACGGCCGTTGCCCCACCTTGCCGTAAATTAAAAAGAATGGAACACAGTGAAGAAATTTATAGAAAATCATACAGATATTTCTAAGTAGTTATTTTACTGACTACTTATATATTTCTGTATGTTTTTCTATTAATTTTTTTAACAAAGACTATTTTATGAAGAAATGTGACACATTGAAAGTATGATTAATATCCATATTTATTGTCAAGTACAAATAATAATCGATACAAATTCGTCGTCGAAGTCTCCAGCTTGAAATTTGCAAGAATTTGCAATTACTTTAAGAGGAACGAAGGTTCCATCCTTCAGTTCCTTCAATGTTCCGCATAGATAATCATTCGGTCGAAAATGTACGTTACAAATCACGTAATGATTACTCCGCACTCTCTCGTACATTAAATCTTGCAATCCGTGGTTACCAGTGGCCACGATCCACTTCAGACCAACGATTGACGTTTTGGAAATCGATGAGACTTCACTTGACGAAAGTGACAATTCACGACACAACACCGATGTTGATCACGAGGTCTATTCATTTTCAACAAAAAATATGTTCCCACTCAAAAACGAAGTATTAACGACAGCAGCAATGATGACAGATGAATCAAGTTAAATACATCGAATGACAGACGCCAAGCCACGTGATAAAAAGATGCCGGACGTTCGTTCACATTCGTGGTTCTTCGTTGGTGGTCGGGATGCAGCGGGGTGAAGTAAGGGGAGGGTGGAAGTGAGCGCCATCTAGCGAGTCCCCGGAGCAGGATCAGACTATCTTACTTCACGTTCGCGTATACTAGTGGCCATACCCTGGCTATCGCGTCCGACCGCGATTGACCGCGATTATTTCGCAATCCACGGTTTTATAAACAAGTCTTGAAACTCCGACGATTTGGCTAGTACGGATAAGTCAACATTTTTTGTTTCTCGCAGCCGCCACAAGTAGGGCGCCACCGGAACTAAAGTGACGTGACAATCACCTAAGCGCATTGTACGAATTAATACGATTTACCACTTTAAAGCAATATATTGTTGATTATATTATTATATATTATTAATTAATAAATTATAAATTATAAGCACACACGTTGTATCGTTCATCCATCGTCAAATATACACAACCTACACATATCATTCACCAGAACCGTAAAGGAATTACGGAATTATGTAATGGGAATTATTTAGCCGACCCGATAGTTTTCAAAACTACCTCCCAACCGTTCGTCTCACTATTTTTACAGTAACTGTACCGCGCAGCGAATCCGTTGATTAGTCGGTGTCCCGACAGTTGACAGCTGTTGCCAATAAGCAGCTCTTACAGCTGCACACAACGACAGTTACCACCAAAAACGTCGTTGTTTCGCAACAGACGAAAAAGAAGAAAAAAACTCGCACTAAATACCAAAACCCTAAAAAAAACCTTAGAAATCCGACGTACTTGACAAAAAAATCATGAATTCCAATCAACCCAAACAACGTTTAATCGTCGTCTCGTAATTACAACGAAAACGAAAGAAAAACGAACGAGTTACGCATTTCACAGCAGTAAATGCTGATAAGAAAATTCAAAAAACGCCCATTTAACTGACGTTTGTCGCAGTCAACCGTGCCATAACCTAAAAATTCGTCGTGAAATCGTCGATAAATGTTTTTCCCGGTTCACGATTGCCATCACGAGAATATCCGATGATGGAAACCGGTGCAACGAACGATCTGCGAAGCCTGGAGGAGAATGCGAGAGCCACGGGAACCAAGCATGTGATAAACATGCTTCAACGACCGGGCCAGCTCGAAAAGGTCGAACAGTACAAACGTCGAATAGGCCGCAAAAAAGCTTCGGTCGAAACGATGCTCAAAACTGCGATGCAGAGCGAATTGGACGGCGTAAAAGTTGGATTCAATCAGCTTCAAAGTTCGCTCAAAATCATTCGTTCCGTCAAGGAAGAACTCGACCTCATAGGCAGTTCTTTCGGCTCAGCTCTGGAACTGAGTACCAAGCTTCAAGCGGTGCAGGACGAAAATATGCGTCATTCGCAATACGTCACCGCCAAGGAAAATTTGAAACACATATTCACCGTTCCGGAGAGCGTGGAAAAGACCAAACAGTGGATAAACGAAGGCGAACTCTTGCACGCTCATCAGAGTCTGATGGATCTTGAAAATTCCAGGGACGATCTTCTCTACGAACTTCACAAGCTTCCCAATCAATCGGTACCCGACACGCTCATGCTCAAAGCTTATTTCGAAGACGTCGAGACGCTATCGCAACTCATGGAGAAACAGATACGTCTGGTGCTCAGCAGAACTTTGAATACGGTGCGCAAAGAACCCACCGTCATTGTAACGGCTTTGAGAATAATCGAGAGAGAAGAGAAAGCTGATCATTTCGCCACCCAGAGGCAGAAACAGAGCGGTTTCGTGCCTCCCGGAAGGCCCAAGAGGTGGAAAAACATGGCTTTCGAAGTGTTGGAAAAATCTGTGGCCAACAGAATCGAAGGCACTCACGTGGACGAAAGATCGGACAATAAAATGTGGCTTGTTCGTTATTTGGAACTAACGAGACAATTGATACTGGAAGATCTTCGAGTCGTCAAAACTTTGTGTCAACCTTGTTTCCCACCCAAATACGACATCGTTCGTAAATTCGTAACGATGTATCACAGCAGTTTGTCCCTTCATCTGCGCGACATAATTTCCAGCGGTTTGGAAGGCAACGAATACGTTTCTCTGCTCGCTTGGATAATGAACACTTACACAGGTCCCGAACTCATGCAACATCCCGAATTGAACATCGACACGAGCGACATCGGCCCATTGTTGAGCAGCGACATAGTTCGCGAATTGCAAGAACGTTATTTGCGCAATATGAGTCAAAATTACGAGGATTGGATGAAAAAAACTTTGGAAACGGAAAAAGTCGATTGGTGGAGCGGTATATTGCCCGAAGGTACAAGTCAGGACACTTATTATCACACAGCCGCGCCCGTCATTATTTTTCAAATGATCGATCAAAATTTGCAAGTCACCAAAACCATAAGCGTCGATTTAACGGCTAAAGCTTTGATTCTTTGCATCGAACAAGTAACTAAGTACGGTCTGATGTATCGTCAGGCTATACAAGAATTCAAAGCTAAACATTTCGAAGATCGTAGCCAAGTACCTTATTTCACTCATCACATGATAACGGCTGTCAACAATTGTCTGCAATTCGTCGAACTCGCTCAACAAATGAAACAACGTTATTGGGTGCCGACAGCCAGCGACGAAGACGCGGTTAAGTTCGAAGGTTTGTTGGGTACTTACGAAAAACTGCGTAACGAAACAGCTTCGATATTGTTGGAAGAATCATTTTTGGATTTGGAACGACAGTTTCAAGATCTTTTGACGCCTAAGTGGTTGGCTTCGCCAATACCCGTGTCGACGATTTGTGTCACGCTCGAAGATTATTTTCAGGATTACAATCATTTGCGTGTGAAAAATTTTGAATATATAATTACCGAAGCGCAAAATTTAATTGCAAAACGTTATATCGCTGCGATGTTGCAACGTAAAATTTCGTTGAAGACTTACGAAGATTGTTTGACCTGCACGTCGAAGATAATGACGGAGGCCGACGAGTTGAAGAATTTTTTTGTTCGAATCGCGCCGAAGGTTGGAAATTTCGATTGTCCGTTCGAGATAATAAAACGTTTGGCCGAAGTCTTGCGATGCGAGGATTCGGAAATTTTGTCGTTGGATTTGCATTCGTTGGTGGAAAAATATCCGGACATGACGGAGGATCATCTTGTGAGGTTGTTGAGTCTTAGAGGCGATATACCACGAAGCGAGGCGAAGGAAAAAGTTTCGTACATACTCGAGGCTCAACGTAATCGAAAAACTGCGCAGCCTATTTCGAACAGTATTTTCCGGCACATTGTGATACAGGAGAGTTTTCTTAATTGGAAACCTTGAAGAGGATTTAATGCTGGTTCGAGTTTCGACGGGTTGTGTAATAAATTTCTGTTGTTTTTGTGTTTCGTTTTTTTCCCCGCAATTTTGGAGTTTGCTGGGTAAAGTATGTATGGGGGATTCCACCAGATTTTGGCAACTTCGGACAGTTGGGTCAATATTGTTGACCCCCAATTTTTTACATTAATATGTGTCGAAAATGAATACTCGGTCATTCAAATTAATATATCTCAGCAACGGTTGGTGATAACTTGAAGAACTACGAGTTTTTTTTCGTTTTTGAATGCTCTATACAATGAAAACATTTACGATTAAGTTGCACAAATTCAATAAATATTTATTAACAATTCAAAGTTAAAAGTTAAATAAAACAAAAAACGTATCATTAATTTTTTTAATTCATTCTTTTTCTTTAATTCCTCAAACGAAAACGAAAATTTAGCCACGTTGAACTTTTTAGGCCAACGTTTCGTTCGGACATACAACAAATCACAATATCGCAGGAAAAAAATAAAATACAAAAAACCGTAAGAATTTATTACACAACCTAAATTTATTACACAACCTGAATTTAGTACTCAAAATCTACAACGATTCGAGGAGAAGCGACGACGACGACGATGATGACGACAAGGATGAAAAATATCTTAGTGATGTAAAAATTGTAGAAGCATTTTCACGAATGTCTGGCTAACGCAGAAATTTTGGAAGCTGTGTAATTTCAAGATTTAGCACAGATGCGTGTGAGCCCATGTTTCATGTACAGTAATATATTCGAGAGCCATAATGTCATTAAAAATGTGTATATAATGATTTTCAAAGATAGACTGAAAATAATAATAATTATATTCGTAAGAATTAAAAATGAAAAAAAGCTTCAATTGGATTATTACTCAATCCCGAATGAGTCCTGACGGCGTTGGCAGGAAAATTATTATAAAATTTGAAACCCAATGATCTTCATGAAATGGAATTTTTACACCGTTAGTTCTTGCAGCATTTAAGGGGGAATATCCGAGTAGACAGTGGAAACTATGGATAGATTTTAGGAATTATTATCTCAAAAACTATTCGTTCGTTACTTTGTTACCTGTTTTTTTTTATATGTATAAATGTTGACAGAGCTGGCGGCAGAGGTTAAACCCGGGTGTGTTAAATTTATTGATCAACAATGACAACGATTCAAACAATTGCTTAAACTTATTGTTTAGTAAAATGCAACAACTTCACCGTTGAAATTTTTTTTCAATCCCCTCATTTACGAGTTATCTATTATTTGAAAAAATAAAAAATTAATAGCGCTGGTGCTGCTGCCGGTGTTCGGGGCCGAAAGTACGATTTCCCGCCCGAACAGTCGCGCAAGCGGCTCCCATCTAAGATTCGATGTATTTCTCCCATATGTTCGACGATTTGTTCCGAGTTCGGTCAGTCGAGGGGCGAAAGCGTTAATTTATTCAGTAAAACCAGAATTCGCATTTTATTTCGTGTTATTTTATTCATATAAGCCATCACAATGTCAATTTTCGTAGCAAGGAATTTTCCTCGTGTCAACCAGAGCTTTCTTTATCGCGGTATGTAAATTTTTCGTTCGAAACATAACGATGGAATAATGAAAAAAAATTCCATTGCAATTGAGTGAAGTTTTCTCAGTAAGGCGAGGAATATTGTGACGTGCTTTGGAACCGAGCCGGTCGGTACAAAGTTCGAATGTTGCTTCAATTATTATACAACTCTGCAAACTTTGATCAATCGAATCGTCATTTTCTGTCTGTGACATGGCTATCGATAGTTCACGAAAACAAAAAACTGAGTGGATCTGATAAGAATCATTTCGTAAATAACAGAAGAGAATTGGTCTAGAAAGTTTAGCAGAGTTCATAAATGAAAGAGTTGAGGTTAGGATTATTACAAGCAATAAAAATAGAACATAAAAAGAATAAAATTACAGAGCAACATTGATAATTTAACCCGATTAGGGTGTCGTGGGGTCGATTTTATTCAGGCCAAAATTTAAAGGTTTTCGCAGTTTATTTGTTTATTGTTATTTTTATGATGAATAATTGCAGAAACTTTTTATTTTGCAATTTTATGGTGAAGTAGAAATCCTGAGCTTCATCATGAATTTTTTTAGATTTTTAGGATGATGTTTTATATTTTTTGAAACCTTGGGTCGATTTGACGCTACGATACACTTTCAGGGTGCAAAAAAGAACGATACACTAATCGGGTTAATTCAAACCTTGGAATGCGAGTCTATGAAAATAGGACATTCGAAACAATACAACGTTCGTCAGTAATCGCATTTGTTCCAAGTTTCAAATCCAATTTCAATTTTTACATTTGCAACAAAATTTCACGATTCTCTAATTTTTTATTCGTAAATTATTTTCGTTATTCATTTGTTTCTATTGGAAGATGGATTGGCTTAGGAGATTTAGTTTTATAGATGTGGAATGTTAATATCGCGAGATAACTTTGATTCTTGTAAATTTTTTTGGTATCGAGTCTGGAATTATTGAATTTATTTAGTAAAATGCGAAAACTTTTGTTCAGGAAAGTCGCAATGCGGCGCCGCTTTGGCAACATCGTCCAACAATTATGCGACGAAGAGCAGCGCTCCGGCGGGGAAGAACATTGTCTTCGTGGACGGTGTTCGTACGCCCTTCTTGCTGGCCGGCACCCAATACAGCAAGTTGATGGCTTACGATCTTACTCAACAGGCGCTCTTGTAAATACAATGATTTTTATGCCAGCTATAGCGCAATCGTCATGTATCTGTGTATGCGGTTGATTTATCTAGTTATAAATTTCATGGATAGTTGAGGGGATGATTCGAGTTTGCCTCGGCACAGTTCGATTCTTCAAGTTTGACAGATGAGAGTCACTCTTTCTCTTCGACATTCGATACTCTCTCTGAGTTTGACAGAGAGGGGAAGAGCAACTCTCATCTGTCAAACTCGCAGAGTCGAACTGTGCCAGGTCGAACTGTGCCAGGTCAAACTTTGTCAGGTCGAACTGTGGCAAAGCAGACCGAAACCATTCTCTTAATTAAAAACGTTACTTGTTTCATTGCGCAAATTATGGGGGAATTTAATGGGTTCTTATGGGGAGCCTATAAGATCCTGTGGAGTCGTGAGAGTTTTTCCTATACAAAGATCGTCTGGGATCTCATTAAAATTCCAGGAGATTCCATCGAGAATATTTTAGATTTAATTACGAATAACCCAGATCTGATTTATATGGCATGGATTTTTTTTCAGTATTTAAGACAATTCCATGACAAAATCAAGGAATATACCATTAAGTTCTTTCAACATTGAACTAAGATCCAACAAAAAATTCCTGAAATTCTAACAAACCCAACGACCTACAGGATTTAGCAAAAAAAAATAGAATACAAGGAATTTCTCTACAAAATCTCATGCACTTATCAAAAAAGAAAAAAATCCCACAATCAAAGTCTATCAAAAACCCAAACTCGCATGAAAAAATTCATACAAGTACGTCAATACGTAATCAACTCCCCACATCGCACCCTACCAAAGCGATCTCAATCTTTTTGCCAAAAAATCACTAAATTACCTCAATTTTCCCCGCAACAACCAGACGGAACCCCTCAAAACCTCTTAACCGATCTCTTTCAGGAACTTGCGAAAGAAAACAAACATCCCCAAGGAAATGGTGGATTACATAGTCTACGGAACGGTGATGCAAGAAGTCAGAACTTCGAATATCGCAAGAGAAGCAGCTCTTGCCGCTGGTTACAGCGAACACACTCCGGCCCACACAGTTACGATGGCTTGCATAAGCAGCAACGTTGCGATGACGACGGGAATAGGCCTCATAAATTCTGGGGTTTACGACACAATCGTGGCCGGAGGTGTGGAATTCATGTCTGACATACCGATAAGACACAGCAGAAACATGCGTTCTCTCATGTTGCGAGCGAACAAGGCCAAGAGTTTGCAACAGAAACTCGGTCTTTTGGCCAGCATCAGACCCGGACATTTCGTCCCGGATGTGAGCAAATTTACGATCTACCACTGGGTGTTGTCCTTTATTTGTAAAAAGCTTGATCAAGGGGGGGGGGGGGGGGGGTTAAGGGAGGGGTAAGGTTAATTCGGCGAAAAAGAAGCCTCGTTTTTAAGATTTTTTTCTGGCGATACAAATAGTGTAAATTTATTCAATCAATTTCCATATAATAATACAACATTTGAACAATATTATCCTAAATTTTCATTACAAAATATTGAAAATTGAGCGGGTGAGAGTGAATCAACGGAGGCGCCTCGAAAAAAAGTTGCTTTGCGGTGTTCATTATAACTCGCAAAAGAATCATCGGAAACAAAAAAATTGAAATGCATTCGTTGAAGGAGATGTTTCTCGAGGTAATCACGAGGGGGTTTTTTTTTGTTTTTTGTTTTTTGATTTTTTCGTAGCACTTGGAACCAAAAAAACCGATTTTCGCTATAAAAATCAGCTAATTTGTTGCTGTAAAATTAATAATTATTGAAAAAAAAAAAGCTCTCGACAATACCTGGTGAATTGTGTGAAGAAGTAGTGTGCAAAATTTCAAGACGATTGGTCCAGTAGATTTCGCAATATCGTGAACACGGACTTTTTCGAGGCGCTTCCGGAGATTCACTGTCACCAGCTGAATTTTCAATATTTTGGAATGAAAATTTAGGATAATATTGTTTAAATGTTGTATTATTATATGGAAATTGATTGAATGAATTTACACTATTTGTATCGCCAGAAAAAAATCCTTAAAGCCTGCTTCTTTTTCGCCGAATTAACCTTACCCCCCCTTAAGGTTAATTCGATATAAAAAAAGCATATTTTCAATAATTTTTTTTGACGACACAGTTGATATACATTTATTTCTATAATAACTACTGAACAAAGTAACATTTAAAGAATATTCTATAAAATGTTCATTAACTTTTATGAACAAATGAGTAACTCATAATTCATCACTGGATTATCTGAGATCAAAAAACCAAAATGATTTAATCAGGTCATAAGCCTCTGCAGGTAATAAAGTCGATCATTTTCTAAAAAATTGATATTTCAATTTTTTACAGCACTTAAAAGTCAAAATATTGATTTTTTCATCAAAAAAATTGACAATGTTGCCATTTTTAAATACGTTAAAATAAATAAAAAATAAAAAAAAGCGCATGGAGGGATCGAAGTGGAGAATGATTGATTCGTTGTCTATCGCAGTTACCCGCAGTCGCTGAATTTTCGACCGGGGAAACTATGGGACACAGCGGAGATCGTTTGGCGGCGGCTTTCGGAGTATCGAGGACCGAACAGGACGATTACGCGTTGAGATCTCACACTTTGGCGGCTCGGGCTCATCAACAGGGATATCTGTCGGACATTGTGCCTTACAAAGGTAATTGGGCAACAATTGGAACCCGCTGGGAGTTGAAACTTGCAAATTGGTGCATCAAAATTCAAGATATTGTAGAAATCTTCCTCCATGATTAAGTGTTTGTATCAACTATGGCTTTATTATTATAGAGGAGGATTTGTACGATATTTTGAGTTCTGAGGAAGCAATTTGCGAGTTTAAACTTGCAGCTTGTTGCCCATATAAAGTTCGGTCCCTTCCACCGATCTTCACCAGATTTTATGCCTATCACGGTTGAGTGATATTTCATACATGTAGCGAGTTCGGGTTCGATTGGTCGAAGCTGTCGCGAGTCAGAGCGAAACGTCATTTTTTTTCGAAAAATTCAAAGTCCCATAAAATCCGATCGCTCCGACCGATCTTCACCAAATTTAATACACAGTACAGTCAAACAATGTTCCACACCTGTAGCGAGTTCGGGTTCGATCGGTCAAAAGCTGCCGTGATTTAGAACGAAACGTAAATTTTTTCGAAAAATTAAAAATCCTATAAAATCTAAACTTCTCGATGGATTCGGCCCAAATGCAATACCAACCAATCCTTGGGTACAAACCTATTCGCGAAGAACTATTCGGACGAATATCTCAAAATTTGCGATCGCTATAGTGCAAACGTTCTTTTTTTTTGGTAATTTGAAAACGACATAAAATCCGAGCCGCAGCCTCGATCATGACGAAAATTATAGTCAATAAGGAGATTATAGAGCTGCACGTGTCTGCAAAATTTGGAGGCTGTAGCTAAAATCGTTCTCGAGTTATAAATTGTTTACTTTATTCTTTGTCGTAATTATCTTTATTCCATTTTCTTTCGTTGAGTTCCTGGATTGAACGAAGTCGTCGACAGGGACAACGGCGTGAGAGTTTCAACGCCCGAACAGCTTGGCAAATTAAAACCGGCTTTCGTCAAGCCTTACGGCACGGTTACCGCCGCAAATGCTTCTTTTCTCACGGACGGCGCGTCGGCGGCTCTGATAATGACCGAGGAAAAAGCCAAACAGCTCGGACTAAAACCGAAAGCTTACTTGAGACAATTCACCTACGTTTCGCAAGATCCGGTCGATCAGCTTCTTCTTGGACCTGCTTACGCCATTCCCAAGGTGAAATATTAATGAATTAATTATAATTAATAATATATATTATTAATGTTAATATATAATATAATTAATAATTGTAATAATGTATTATAATATATATAATAATATATATAATGTATTATTATTATTATATTATATATTAATTATTATAATATTATTATTATTATATTATGTATTAATTATTATAATATTATTATTATTATATTATATATTAATTATTATATTATTATTATTATTATATTACATATTAATTATTATATTATTATTATTATTATATTATATATTAATTATTATAATATTATTATTATTATTATATTATATATTAATTATTATAATATTATTATTATTATTATATTATATATTAATTATTATAATATTATTATTATTATATTATATATTAATTATTATATTATTATTATTATTATTATTATATTATATATTAATTATTATAATATTATTATTATTATTCTTAATTATTATTATTTATCATATTATTGAATTAATTAATGGGATTCCCCATTATCATTTCTCGTTTGAGTAATTTATACAGGGTGTCCCGAAATCACCGCCGCAAACAAAAACCATGAGTATTTTTTTCTGTCATAGTCGTAGTATTTTTTTTAGTCCTTTTGAGTAGAAAAAAATTAGGGCGGAACTTTCTTCGTTTCTTTGCCATACTTTTTTTTTAACGATTTTTACGGGTTTTAACGGTTCCATATATAATTTTGTTTAATGTTACCAGAATTTCTCACCGTTCAAACTCGGCCTACAATTTTTTCCCAAGCGAATAACAATTTTCCTCCCTACCAAACACCATTTTTTAAGTCTTAAAATATTTTTTTTTCCTTCGACGTAATTTTATTTACGATAAAATTATCATCAAAATAATTTTTTTCAAATTGTTTAATTAAAAAATCGTGTTTGATAATAATTTGCAGGACAACCGTAATCACTCTTAAGCCGTTACGTTAGAATCTTACATGTTTTCCAGGACCTTTGGAGAAGATAATGCTTCACAAATAATAGATTTCTCCATCGCCGTGTCTGGAAATGAATAAAAATTTAACGAATCTACCCTCGCAAATTTTAGATTCTCGACAAAGCGAATCTGACGATGAAAGACATCGGCGTGTGGGAAGTTCACGAGGCTTTCGCGGCCCAGATTTTGGCAAATTTGAAAGCCCTGGACTCGGAATGGTTCGCCAAACAGTACTTGAACAGAAGCACGAAGGTCGGAACGCCGGATATGAACAAATGGAACGCTTGGGGAGGATCTCTCTCCCTCGGGCATCCCTTCGCGGCCACGGGTGTGAGATTAGCCACGCACACCGCTAATCGCATGATCCGGGAAAATCAACAGTTCGGTCTTATAGCCGCTTGCGCTGCCGGAGGCCAGGTAAAATAATTAACGAGCATTGTAATCAACGCATTGCAATTTTTCTGCCTTTGACATCTTACTGGATTGAAAAATCTCCAGAATTTTTGAAAATTTGAGGAGTTATAGTTCTTGATGGAACGATGATACATGAATTATTTCAAAATTTTTCACTGCATAATTTAGTAGTTACAAATTTTTATTCATAAATTATAAAATTTTAAAAATTAAAAAACGTTTGTGATTGCAAAACGAATGAAACCAAATCGTCGTAAATTCTGAAAAAATTATATCATCAAGATTTAGGATCGACAGATTGATCATGCTTAGTTTAAAATTAATCGACCGAGTAATCGTCGAGAAATTAATTAAAGCAATGATCAAATATTTTGACTTAATTTTTGTTTTTTTAATTTCGATTAAATTATCATTAAAAGTGATAAATAAACATTTCCAAGTGTTAATTCATCATCAGTTCATCTATTCGCAAGCCTAAACATGTAAGACACAATCCAGACTCAACTAAATCCACGACTCATCCATTTTGGACTAACTCCATCCGGTAAGACGTCAAATCGAACGATTGCACGATTATTAGAGAATTAAAAAAACGCGACTGTTCTTTTTCTTCATTCGCAGGGCGTGGGAATGATAATGGAGAGGCATCCCGACGCCAAGCTCTGAGCCTCATAGATTTTATATTTTTATATGACTCACCGCCGTACTCAAAAAAAAAAAAAATCCCCAAAGCCGTTGATCCAATAAAAAAACGAACATCCTGCAAGGATAGCGAATAACAATTAGTTCTTCCTCAAAGAACCGTAAATCTACGAATAAATAATTTATATTTTTTATGAAATCTATCTGTTAACCATCGTTTATTAGCTCTAGCAAAAAAAAAACGAAAAGAAGACGACGAAAAAATATTATACAAACGGAGATGGATTGAAGCAAAATTTTTTGAATTATATATAAACGTGGGTGGATTTAATCCATCGAATTTATGAAAATAAAAGTGTAAATTTGTGTTGAATCAGTCGACCAAAGTGTGTACGTTGAACAGAGACGGCAAAGAATTTGCGGCGAGATGTCTTCGAACAGCTCTGTCGAGAATAATTTTAATGTCTCGACAACCGCAAACCGCTCGAGCTTTCATCGCCTCGAGACGCGACAGATGAAGACGTTGACCCGAACCTTGAGCCACGACGACGAGGCCGGATTCTTTGGAAGCGTCGTTGCTGGTTTCCGGCAACGCGACGATCGACAGGGTAACACCCGAGCCGCATTCTTCCAAATAATTTGCGTCGAGTATGCCAATTCCTCGGCCGTCTTCCTCGTCGTAAGTCGCCGACGAATCCAGCAACGTTACCGTGCATCCTATCGCGTAGTCCTGTAAAATTTCGATAAGACGTTCGGCAAAGGTTCGAGAGTGGGAATTGAATTTTAAATAAAATTGGAATAGGAATTATGAATGAAAATTTGAATAGAATTATGAATGAAAATTTGAATAGAATTATGAATGAAAATTTGAATAGAATTATGAATGAAAATTTGAATAGAATTATGAATGAAAATTTGAATAGAATTATGAATGGAAATTTAAAATCGAAATTAAGGTTATTTCTCTGAGATATTTGAATAGAAATTTAGTTAAACATTGGAATAAAAATTTGAATGGGAATTTAGATAGAAATTTAGATAGAATTTTGAATAGAGATTTAAATAGAATTTTCTGAGAAATTTGAATAGAAATTTCAATCGAATTGAGGTTATTTCTATGAGAAAATCGAATAGAAATTTAATTAGAAATTGGAATTAAAATTTGAATGGGAAATTAGATAGAAATTTTTATAGGATTTTGAATGGGATAGAATTTTCTCTGAGAAATTTCAACGGAAATTAGAATCGAAATTTATGTTATTTCTTTGAGAAATTCGGATAAAAATTTAAATGGACATTGAAATAGAAGTTTGAATAGGAATTTCGATAGAAATTTGAATAGAATTTTGATTACAGACTTGAATAGAAATTTGAATCGGAATTTCGATAGAAATTTGAATAGAATTTTGATTACAGATTCGAATAGAATTTTCTCTGAGAAATTTTAATAGAAATTTAGGTTATTTCTCTGAGAAATTCGAATAGAAATTTAAATAGACATTGAAATAGAAATTTGAATGGGAATTTCGATAAAAATTTGAATACAATTTTGAATAGAATTTTCCCTGAGAAATTTGAATAGAAATCTGGCAATCGAAATTTAGGTTATTTCTCGGAGAAATTTGGACAGAAATTGAAAAATAATTTCGAATGGAGCTCAAATCAATCAAAGATCCACATTTGATTCGAAATTCGAATAGAAATTTCAATAAAAATATAAAATAAAGTTCGAAATGAATTTTGAAATCAAGTTTGAAACAAAATTCGAATTGAATACGCTTGAAAAAAATATAATCCTGCTTCAGAGAAACAAAATATCAAAGGCACATCACCTTAATAGGTATTCCGGCGTCTATGAGGGCGAGCGTAGCTGCGTTCACCGAAGCGCAGTAAACGCCACCGTCGACCTGCAACACTTCGATGAAAATATCGATCTGAGATTTTGGAAACTGTTCCAAATTCAAAATGGCTTCCATGGCGTGTTTCAGCTGAGCGCATTGATCCTGCGACTTGCGATCTCCTCGGGGTCTTTTCTTTCTATCGCCCGACGTGAAACTGAACACCGCCGTGCTGAATTGACAATTGATCAGGCCTTTTGTCGATCTGCTTGCGGCGCCTCTCGCCGCTGCTCCTCTGGGCTGATTTTGTTCAATACGTATTTAGTAATTATTTATCAGTGACTCATGAAAAAAATAATAAATAAAAAAGGTCTAGTGGGCAATCGACTCAAGCGCAGTCAATTCTTAGGTTCTATCTTCAGTCATTTATTTCTAGAAATTTACAAGATCTCAGACTTTTCTTACAATTTTCTTGTGAACCTTAAGGGAGCAGTTATATTTTTTTATTTAGAAATATGTTGGCTGAAGTAGTTTGACGAGTAAGGAATGAGGCGGGAGATACTCTATTTTTGCATATTTTCCAGAATATCTTTTTAACTACATTTGACATGTGAAATTATGCAGAGAAAATTGTTCTATAATAATAATAATAACAACAACAATATTAATAATAATATGCTGTATTTTATACATATAATATTATAATATATATTATACATATATATTATATTACTATTTTTTATATATAGATAATCTATTTTTGCATATTTTCCAGAATATCTTTTTAACTAAATTTGATGTGAAATTATGCAAAAAAAATGGTTCTATAATAATAATAATAATAATAATAATACCCTATTTTATATATATAATATTATTATATATATTTGATGTCTATAATATTACTCTATTTTTTATATATAGATACTCAATTTTTTCATATTTTTCACAATATCTTTTCAACTAAATTTGCTACACAAAATTATACAAAAAAAAAATTGTTCTATAATAATAATAACAACAACAATATTGATAGTAATAATAACAATAATGAGTAATTAATAATCAACCTGATGGGGTCCATAAACCGCTGCCAAAATCTTCGTCTTTCCCTGCTCCAAATAAGCACTTCCATCAGCCTGTTTAAAAACTCCTAGCCGAACTCGAATTCTCCGGAGTTCCAGTGGTTTACGTCCGTCCGAACGCAAGCCACCCTGATCCTGCAGCTGATCGCGTTCCATATTCCTCGCGACTTTTACTTACTCTCACAGACTGTCGCGATCATGCAAAGATTCAATTATTCGAGGATGACAACGAACGAAAATTTACACAACAAACAATTTCACCGGCGAGGTTATGGGATGTAATAAACACGCACGTGTTGCATACCACGGAATACGGAACTACATGTGTAGACTCGAATGTCGTAGGAGCCGCTGGCACGACTTTTCGGGAAGGAAGGCTTAGTTTCGGGTCCGAACACTTGCGGCAGCACTGGTGCTATTTCCCACGGCTGCGTTCACGCTTACACGAAAATCTGGAATTGGTCCATCCAGCCTCCGTTTCTCTCCCAATCGTTCTTTCCATCTGTAGGGAGCATCGATATATACACATAGACCGATAATGCCGCGAGAAAAAGTGCGATCGCAATAGAAATAGAAGAGACTATGGATTGTTCTGGACGTCCGGCTTTCTAGTTAAAGCTGATTGGTCAAAATCACGAAGATATACCAATCAGCTTCAACTAAAAAGAGAGATTGAGAATTACCCATAATCTCTTCTCTTTCAATCGCGATTACACTTCTTCTCGCAGCATTATCGGCCCATATGCATCGTAGATGCATTTGACCGTCACAGGCTGTGCGAAAAGTTCGACGTCAACGGTCTTAAACAAATTCAAAGGGATTTAAACTTACTGGAAAAGTTTATTTTCACTATTATACTTGATATTTTTTATCCACCAGAATGCGTGCGCGTTATTTCTAGAAACACTAGAACAATAGTGTCGGTAATTCTAGGAAGTTTTAAAACCCGAGACTAGCGCCACGGCCTCGAGACACTTCGAAGGCTCGGTCGGTAAATGAAGGCGCTGCTATACCGACAGAACCGTTATAAATCGATGCGCCAGCTACCGACGCAATTTCGTACTACTTTTCTCCTGTCAGATTCTAAAATAGAACCTCGAGGTTTCGTATAATTTTTTTTTCCGCTGTCATTTTCGCGGAAACAATGAAACTGCAGCTATCGACAATTGCCTGGCAACAACACGTGCGTTATCGCGCATAATCGCGCATAATCTCCATCGAAACTCGGTCCAACGGTCTTGCTCGTGTGCTCGTAAACGTACGGAGATATTTTTATGGTCGACGACGCAATGACGTTTCCGTGCGATAGGCGAATTGATCCGGGTCGTGGAGGACAATGTTATCGGCTCATTCCTCGAAAGATCGTCCGTCAGCGGGCATTTGTTCCATTTAAAATATCCCGCGGATATTCGCGTAAGCTCGCGAATTCTCGTCGAATTCGGGGATTCAACGAGAACGTATGTTTACGAGAAACGTAAAAGAATTTGTGCAGATCCGAGGAAATAACGGAAACAGGATTGAGAGCCGTTGTTTCGAAAGGAAGAAGGAAATTTATTGTAATAATAAAAATTGTGGAGTTGAAACAAACGAGAAAGCTCGAACAAGTGTCAACAGCTGTTGTGATGGCGAACGCGGTAAAATCTACGAGTTGCGAGGATTTGAGAATTGGAGGAATTGAGGGGTGAGCTGAAGGATTTTTGTTTGGTATTTTGTGTTGTTTTTTCATTGTTGAAAGATGATTGTTTAATTGGTGACGATTTTGGATCTTGGAATCATGGGAAAATTTGATAAAACACTACCAAAATTCGAGCTTTGTCGTGGGATGATATTTTAGAATCGGCTGAAGTCGAATTTGGAGGAGAAAAAAAAATTAGGGAACAATATAGCAAAGTTTGTGTAGCTTTTCCAAAAGTAGGCCAGAGTCCGAGTGACAAGAATCAATTTTTAATCTGGACCTTACAAATTGCTTCTAGACATCGACGATATAATTTTGTTAATAATAATAGACAAGGATCGGTTTTTTTTAGCGGCGGTACGCATTCGACGATTATTATTGTTAATGGAAAAGGCGAGCAGTTGGTACAGGTCGGAGGACCCGGTACGAATCATTGGGTAATTATTTATGAATTACTTATCCCAATCTAGTAAAATCACCCTGACATTAATAACAAATTTTACTACGAATATTTTCAGTCGATAGGCATCGAAGAGACTGCAAGACGCATAAACGAGATGATTGCTAGCGCTAAAAAAAAATTGGGCATGCCGGAAACGAGTCCACTCGAGTGCACAGTAAGTGTGTAGAAATTAAACTCTTGATATAAAAAATTTTGCACTCTCGACGTTCAAAATAAGAAAAAAAAATTACTGCCTATTTCAAATTAAGAAAGAAAAAAAATCACCCTTATCCCCTTAAATAAATCTCCTTCATTCGGCATAAAACCCGAGCAACGCCGAGCACTTCAGCTAGTTAACTATTAAAATATTTCCAGGGTTTGTATCTCAGCGGCTGCGAAGAGGAAGAATCCAATCGTAAACTCGTCGAGACGCTGATGAGTGAATTTCCGACAGCCAGCAGGGAATACGTCGTAGGTTCCGACACGATAGGCAGTTTGAGCACCGGAGTATCGAACGGGGGCGTAGTTTTGATAGCCGGCACGGGAAGCAACGCTCTGCTAGAAAATCCTGACGGAGTTACTCACAATTGCGGTGGCTGGGGTCACATGGTGGGCGACGAAGGCAGCGGTAAGAAAGGAAGTTGCGACAAGTTGAAACTTGCGAAATGTTTCCTCGGACTTGGAGATATCGTACGAATCTTCCTCCATGATGAAGTGTTTGTATCAACTCTAGCTTTAATATAGAGGAGGATTTGTACGATATTTTGAGTTCTGAGGAAGCAATTTGCGAGTTTCAACTTGCAGCTTGTTGCCCATATAAAGTTCGGTCCCTTCCACCGATCTTCACCAGATTTTATGCCTATCACGGTTGAGTGATATTTCATACATGCAGCGAGTTCGGGTTCGATTGGTCGAAGCTGTCGTGAGTTAGAGCGAAACGTCATTTTTTTCGAAAAATTCAAAGTCCCATAAAATCCGATCGCTCCGACCGATCTTCACCAAATTTAATACACAGTACAGTCAAACAATGTTCCATACCTGTAGCGAGTTTGGGTTCGATCGGTCAAAAACTGCCGTGAGTTAGAACGAAACGTAAATTTTTCGAAAAATTAAAAATCCTATAAAATCTAAACTTCTCGATAGATTCGGCCCAAATGCAATACCAACCAACCTTGGGTACAAACCTATTCGCGAAGAACTATTCGGACGAATATCTCAAAATTTGCGACCGCTATAGTGCAAACGTTCTTTTTTTGGTAATTTGAAAACGACATAAAATCCGAGCCGCAGCTTCGATCGTGACGAAAATTATAGTCAATGAAGAGATTACAGAGCTGCACGTGTCTGCAAAATTTGGAGGCTGTAGCTAAAACCGTTCTCGAGTTATACACGTTTGAATTTTGGGAGGCCATTACACACACACATAAATCCGGTTATTTTCTCCAAATGTGTTTTCTCGACGTTTCCGCACATTCCAAACACAATCACACGAAGATCTCGATAAAAAAAATGTTTTACCATAACATAGCTTCCTCTATAAGGAAACAAAAACCCCGAAATTTTACATTTTTCGATGTTTGAACGACGTAATTAAAATTTTCCAGCTTATTGGATGGCCCATCGGGCTTGCAAATACATTTTTGACGACATCGACGGTCTGATACCGGCTCCGAAATCAACGAATTACCTCTGGGAAGTGATGCAAAGATTTTTTGATGTCCCCGACAGAAGTTCGATGCTTCCCAATTTTTATTCCAAGTTTACGAAGAGCAAAATTGCTCTATTTACCGTGAAATTGGCTGTTGGATGCGAATTGGGAGATCCACTGTGCAAGCACATTTTTGAGGAGGCCGGACGATATTTGGCCAAGCATGTAAATGCTGTAGCGAGAAAAGCCGACGATGTTAGTACTCCATGAATTTTCGTTCGCTTTTATTAAAGGTGTTTCGGTTGATAATGTCGATTTTTTCGCAAAATTTGAGCATTTATTTCCGGAAGATAATTAATTATCTCGATAATCAAAGTATTGGCCATCGTTAGCTATGACTTTTCCCCATATTTTTGTCAAAGAATGGATTACGCGCCAGAAGAACTGCTCGTTTTTTTGAGGCCAACCATTTATACTGCCAAATTTTCTCTTCTTCGTCAGAATGTAAGCGTTGTTCCGAAAGTCCGTGCTGCATTGATCGAAATAAGTGGTAATCCGAAGGTGCCAAAGTCCGGTGAATACGTCGGGGTGGGTTAGGACGTCCCGTTTAATATTTTCCAAATAGTTTTTTACACATTTCGCAACGTTCGGCCGAGCATTGTCACATTGAAAAATCACTTTATCGTGTCTTTGGTCGTGCAGACGTTCGTAAATGTTGGATCGGGCAACATTCAACGCTTCTGCCAATTGTTTTAAACGTTTGAGTACGAGTCTTCATCCAATAATCCTCGCAAATCTGAATCTTCAAACTTTTTTTGGCTGACCTGTACGCTCCTTGTCTTTTACATCAAAATCACCACTTTTAAATCGTTCGAACCATCGTTCACAAGTTTTTTTTTTGGGTCAAAGCATTCTCACCACAAGCTTCGACCAACAATCGATAACTTTCATCAGCCGTTATCTTCAAACAAAAGAAAATTATCAAACTTCCCCGCGAAACGTCTTTTTCCCGGTACAAAGTTCGCCCATTTTCGAAGCTATAAAAAATCCATGTTTTTCGCCCAATGCCAATTGATAACAAACTAGCTTTCGATAGCGTATTTATCCTTCGAAACGCCACAATTGTCATCACTCTACACCAACAAATGTATCAATAACGCCGTCTCTCAGCAAAATCGACATTATTAACTCGATTATGACTCGAAACATTTCCATGTCGGAAGTCGTGGATTGAAAAAAAATTATCTCTCGTAATGAAACAACGTTGGATGATCGTAAGATCATTCGTTGCTTTACGCAAAAACCAATTATTCTTTTGTTCTAATTCCCAGAGCATCAAACTCCGTCCCAGAGGTTTGAGAGTTGTTTGCGTGGGTTCGGTCTGGAAATCTTGGGATTATCTGAAAAACGGTTTTTTGCGAGAAATCGACGAAGGTCACATCGTCGACGAACTCTCACTGATGAAATTGACGGTATCGGCGGCTTTGGGCGCTTGTTATCGCGCCAGTGACAAAATCGGTTGCGTCGGATTGAAGAAATCTTACGAAAAAAATTCGGACGTGTTTTTCCATTACAAACGAAACGAAACTGCGTTGGATGGCGGCGAATGAAGGATGGATTGCTCGATGAGAAGTTGGTGCTGATGGGAGTTGTGGAATATTACGTGGAGGATAGCGCGAGGAGATATCGACTATGTGAAGAAGCAAAACTGACTGAAATTTCGCAATGTTAAGAAAAAAATATTTTTTTTTACCTGGACAACGTAAATTGTTAATAATACTCTTCTAAGATTTTATTCTTCTACGTCGAGATTCATTACTGTATAACATTTGCCGAATAATAAATAAAAAAATAAAAAATGTGAGAAGCCGCCTTTCGCAATAATTGTCGATTTCTTAGATTATTGATTAAATACGATACAATAATTGTGTGGCGATTGATGTAATTCAACCAAAAGAATTCAAACACAACGAAATCCTGGAGTTTTATTTTTTTATTTTAACTAGGTAAAATGAATTTTGGTAATTTCTGGTGGAATTTAAAGGATCTGGTTATTTTTGGCGGGATTTGACGAGGTCCCTAGCAGAATCAAGAGATTATGAGTTGGCAACACTGACTCGGTCATAAAGAAAACTTCCCCCACAAGAAATCTGTCAGTCTGCCATTTGTGACAACAGTCTTCATCCAGAAAATTGCAGAAAATGGCATAAAACGAGAAATCAACGATAACCCATAATTTTTCCTCGCTATTCACTCTCAAACTACGAATTCACACGCAATTGATACAAGTAGCAGACGATGTACGCGCCGACATATTCGTCCGATTACTTCGCCTCCAAAAACATCAATATCGATGAAATATTAATTCTCCAGATAAAAAAATATCAATCTTGGGCTTTTTAATCCTTCTTCCTATCAAGAAGTGCACTAAATAAGTACGAAACACGTTTACGAAATGAAAAACCAGTCGCTTGTGCGGCTCGATTGCTCATCGTCGCTGCCCTAACCTCACTTTCGACCGAAACAAATACCCAGATCGATAACGTCACATCTTTCCTAATCCGACGACGTTTTCCCTCGTTCTGTATAAAATAAAAAAGTGTATTCCGATAATTTCGATTAAATCCGACCGAATCAAACCACGAAAACACCTAAAATGGCCGAAGACAAGAATTCATCTCCGTTAACGGAGATCAAATCAAATTCCGATAACGAAACCAACCTAAGCTCCGGTCTTGGTCGTTACTTCGATCCTACAATTCGTACCGTGTTCGATGAGATCGTCGCCAATCCTTTCGCCGCCTCGACTCCCGCTGTCGCCATTTCCGAGATGAACGCGACTTCCGAAATCTCCTCCGCCGACTTCTTCTCAGATGGAAAAATGTTCAGCGCCGAACGTGCTCCGGAAAACCCTGCCAACGACGCCCACAGAGACGCTTGGATAGCTTCCGAGCAGACGCGAAAAGTTCTCCGATCCATCGTGACTTCGACACCTGGCAGCAGTTTTCCGGAGCGAGACAATCTTACAATGCCCGGTCTGACGATTCAGCTGGAAGACGTTATCAAAGAAACGGCGATTCGTCTGTTGGGAGAGGACGAAAACATTCACAGAAATGTTTTGACTCCCAGCGACGTGACGCAGGACGAAAGAGGTTTGAGAAATTTGATACAAGCCGAGTGTTACAGAGCCGCCGCAAATCTGGCGGGAAGGTTGATAGCCGTCTACGGTCAAGGATACGGCAAGATAAATCATCCGAGCAAACACACGCCTCATTCTTTGCAGCTTTGGTTCACGCGATTGGCTCTCTTGGCTAAATTGAAGCAAACGGAAGCTCTCAAAGCGGAATCTGAACCTTTCGGTAATCTCGACAAGCCCGACATGTATTTCACGTTTTATCCCGAACTCTACGGCATGAGGCCAGGTTCGATGGCCTCATTCGCCTTCAGATTGCTTCTCGCTGAAATTCCAGCCTATTGGGGAAAACCCAAAGAAGCCATGGACAATTTGCACAGAATTTTGGCGACCGTCGAATGCATGATAAAAAATTTAGACGCCGGCCACAGCGAGGATGGAACACCCGCAAAATTTAACGCCAACGAACGAGAAGAATCCAAAAAACTTTGGAACGGAAGACGAACCAGAGTCTTAACGTCGATCGTGAATTGTTCTTTGACGATGAAAAATTTCGAGCTGGCCATCGACGTCCTCGAGGATTTGTGGAAATTGCCGGATTGGACGAAAGAACAGTCGGAAATTTTGCGATCTGCGATCGGTCGTGTTCATTTGTTTCTGGGTGATATTTTGGCGGCTGAGAGAAAATTCATCACGAGCAAGGAAGATACGAAGAATAATTTGAATATGAGGGAACTCATAGATCGCGGTCTCATGGCTGTTGCCCAAAATGCTTTTCAAGAAGCTTACGAATGTTTCAAAATTGCCTCGACCATGGATCCGTCCAATATCATGCTGATAAATAATATGGCGGTGTGTTTGCTGTACACCGGTCAGCTCAAAATCGCCGTGGAATTACTGGAAAAAGCGGTTGCCAAAAATCCCGTAAAGAGTTTGCAGGAACCTGTGCTGCTCAACATGACTACGTTGTACGAATTGCACACGACCCATTGCCAACAATCAAAGCTACATTTGCTGAAACAATTGAACAGATATAAAGGCGACGCTATAGATATACAATGCTTGCAATTATCTTGATGGATGAGTTCGGAGGCTGTACAAATCAAATTGGATTGAAAAAAAATATATATATATATTGAAGTTTATTATTGTTTGTTTTGGATAATTATCGTGTGTAGTGCAATTGTGGAAAGATCGAACCTGTTATGAAGAACCTGGAGGAATTAAATAGATGTAAAAGTAAAAAAATAGAGCAATGGATTTATTAGGTTATGTAATAAGCTTCCGCATTTTTTGTAATTTATTTCTTCCCCGCAGCTTTGGGATTTATTGGGTTATTTCTCTGTTGAAAATGATTTACTCGATTTCAAAATTTCCTTGAGATGTAACGGACATAAATTTTCTTAGGCAATTGGTTGAATTAATCTAACGATCACTTACGTATGACAAGCAAACAATTAGAAGAAGAAATATAAATATTATTCTTATATATCTATACATGCACAAAAAAATTGAAAATAATTATATAAAAAATTGAAAGTATATAATTCAAAGTTTCTCGACGAACTTCAATGAAGTCCTTCAACAGTGATGCCAACTTAGGGGATTCCCCCGCAAAATTTGGTGGATTTGAAAGCTTTTTGGTGGAAATATAATCTGTCTAGCAATTGGCGGAAAATCTGGTGATTTTCAAGGCTCCGGCGTTTTTAGTGGAAAATTGGGTTGTTTAAATTATGTCGAAGAATTTTTTTTGTGCTCTCCCGAAGTATTTTCGTTTTTTTTTATGTCGTCGGATCTCAAATTCCCGAGCCTTCGTTTTTTGTTCCTATTATTTGTATTTCATTACTACGCTGTTTATGTTATTTTTCAGGTTCGATTTCACGAGTTTAATTGCTTTTTTTGGTGGAAAACGGACAGAATTTTCGACAACAGCGCCCCTAACGTCAAAACAAACGTGCAAAAACCTTCCTAAACATTTTTCCAGCATTATTCCACACGACCTTCTTCGTTCTTCGTTGTCATCACAGTCTTCGTGCTCTTACGAAACGCGTTGACAAAAATTCAACCGAATTGCAATAACAAAAACATTTCAACGACAAACAATGATTTATAACAACGCTTTGAGACAGTAAAGCATTTTTTTTCTCATTTTTGAAGGTTAAGTGAGCACGCGTTAAGTGCATTACGCCACATTGTAGGACAATCTGGACAATGTCTGTGTTTTCGATATGTGATACATTGTTTTGAAATCGTCAGAGGATAAACATTCGGTAGTTTGCAAAACGTGAAATTTTATTTGATCCGAATAATTTTCGATAAATGCGCATCGACATGGAAACCGCGAAGAGATCGATGCCCGACGATGAGGAACCCGTTCTTATTGCCCTTGAAAAAAACAATCCGATAGTTCAAGACATTCGAGTTGACAAAAATGACGTGAGTTCAAATTTTTTGATTACGATATTTTATCTTCCTTTCTGGATTTTGATAATAATTGATTCATCCCGATTTTTCTTCTTTTGATTTTTCATTGTTATTTAATTATTTTTTTCCTTTCGATTGATTTTATCAGTGCCAATTAGTTTTATATATATTGTATAGTCAATAGAGTATTATTAATATTTGTATTTAATTTTATTTTTATTTGTTTTGTATTTGTTTTACTTTATTTTATATTTTCTCAGGTTCAGGAATAAAGACTACGTTATTTACCCTTATCGATTATTCCCTCGTAGTCTGTGATAGAACTTATTTGCTGATGTTTTATCCGAAAATATAATTTGAAACAGTGTTGGGCAGTCCTCGAGTAGATTTGAATTTGAAGCATCGAATGAATGCCGAGTACAAAAGTATTTTGAGCTGAGCAAATACGAAAGTACAAAGTACACTTATGTTTTTGGATTTGGCAATTATGAGAGTACAGAGAACATTTGTATTCTGGACTTGGCGCACATGCGAGTACAAATTACATTTTGTACTTGGCGAATGAAATATTTCCAAGTACATCATTATCTGACATTATTATTGTACCGGAAGTACAGTATTCATATTAATCGTTAATTTCCATGTTATATCAAATAATAAAATTTATTTTATTAAAATAATCTTAGTCAATCCTTAAAATAATCGTAGTCAATCCTTTTCCTTCTCCCCTCATCCATTCCAAACATTAATTCCACCGCCGGCAAAAATTACAGTTCAAAATCGGACGAGCCAGAGACAGCGATCAGGTAATTCCGGACGTGCTCATATCCAGAACCCACGTAATCCTAAAATGCGACGAAAGCGGCGACTGGACGATAACCCATTTAAGTTCGACCGACACGTTCGTCAACAATACCCCTCTCGAACAAGGAGTGCCCAAAAAATTGTCGCACGGCGATACGATTCAACTCAGCGCCTCCGAAGAGTACAAATACGTATTCATGCTGTGCGCAAAATTGTCTCAAGGCGAAAAGCGACAGAAAGTCGATCAGTCGTTGTTGGAAACCGTTCTGACGCAGCAAAAAACTTTTGCCGAGAATCAGGAGAACAAGAGAAAAGAATTGGAAGAAAAATTGCAATCCAAACAGAGCGAACAGAACGAATTGAGATCGCAACTCGACAAACTTCTCAACGAACAAGAATTGTCTCACGGACAGACCAAAGATCTGACGAATCAGATAGCGGATCTGCAGAAGGACATAAAAGCCGGAAACGATGCGGAATTTCATCTTCAACAGATGTACAATCAATTGTTGTCGACTTTGGACAAGGAGAGATCGAAGTTTGAAAAGCGGTTGAACGAAGAGAGACAAAAATGGCAGGAAGCTTTGGATATGAGCAAACAGGAGAAAGAGAGCGTGGAGAGAAGTATGAGAGAGCAGATGGACAAATTTCGGGTGCAGCAACAGGCCGAATGGTCCATCGTGATGGAAAATTTGGTGAAGCAAGAGAAGACGCAGCAGGAACGACTTTTGGCCGAGAAGAATCAGTTGGAACAGAAATTGAAGGAAACCGAAGAGGCTCTGAAGGAACAGTCTGCGATAACCGAACAATTGCAATCGACCGTCATCGATAACAAAAGTTGTAAGTGGTTGAGAAGTTTTTTAAAAGTGGATTTATACCTTGACGGGTTATATCTAGTTCTTGCGGGGAGATTGAGGGACTCGAATGATTTTTTTTTAGCCATGTTGAGATGATTTCATTAGGATACACTATTAAGTATCAGTTGAGACATATTTTTAAGTACTTGTATGGATTGTTTTATGAAAGAATGTTCTTCCATTCAAGTAGTTCAGCTGTGAAATCTCCTACTTTACAGCTACATAATTTAATTAATTGAGATCAATTTATCTCAAATTTTGAGTAGCTTACAAAACCTTGAAATGGAAAACCTTTTTTACTTACTTTCTCACACAAAATTGAAAAACGAATTATTATCAAATAATGGTCACGATAATAATAATTATGATGAAATGAAATAAGCAAACTGGCTGATAAAATTTCTTATCAATGAAAAATGGTCGATGAATCATTCTTAGATTTGTCTTAGACGGTTGATTCATTTAATTTTTGAATCAATTGAATGTCATTAATTGGATGATCTGCTCTACTTGAATATTTAATTAATTGAAGATTATGATTATTGGATTAGTGATTATTGGATGTTAATTTATTGGAAACATCTGAATTTTATTGTTTTATTAAATGATAATTCACTATTATTATTATTATTATTATTATTATTATTATTATTATTATTATTATTATTATTATTATTATTATTATTATTATTATTATTATTATTATTATTATCATTATTATTATTATTATTATTATTATTATTATTATTATTATCATTATTGTTATTATTATTATTATTATTATTATTATTATTATCATCATCATCATTAATATTATTAATATCATTATTACTACTATTATCATCAGCATTATAATTATAATAATAATAATTATTATTAACGTTATTATTCTTATTATTATTATTATTTGGGTTATTGCCGGTAGAATTCTCAAATTTTTTATTAAATAGTAATTCATTATTATTATTATCATTAATATCGTTATTTCTATCATTATTATTATTATCATTAATATCGTTATTTCAATCATTATTATTATTATTATTATTATTATTATTATTATTATTATTATTATTATTATTATTATTATTATTATTATTATTATTATTATTATTATTATTATTATTATTATTATTATTATTATTATTATTATTATTATTATTATTATTATTATTATTATTATTATTATTATTATTATTATTATTATTATTATTATTATTATTATTATTATTATTATTATTGTTATTGTTATTATTATTATTATTATTATTATTATTATTATTATTATTATTATTATTATCATCATCATTATCTTATTTATTATTAATATTATTAATGTTATTATCATTAATATTATTATTCATGTATTATAAAGATTATTCCTTATATAGTTAATTTATTTCAAACGTTTTGGTTTCATTTTATATTAATTAATGAGACTACTATTATTGTTATTATTATTATTAATAATTATGTGTTTCTTATTAAAACGTATAATTATTATTCAACAGACGTGATCGCTCAACTACCGCAAGTCGGTGGCCAGGATTGTATGATCGTGCAATTATTGAACGACGGCACGACGGATCAAATGGATATTTTAGAAACGATAGATCTGACGGTCGACAGCCCGGCACCGAACGAAGACGACAACGGAGTGTTCAATCGCGTCGGCGTTATAATGGACGAGCAATTCGCTTGCAGCGTTTGTTCCGAACTTTTCATACAAGCCGTGACTCTCAACTGCACGCATTCGTTTTGTCAATTTTGCATAAGGTCTTGGATGAAGAAAAAACGTGATTGTCCGATTTGTCGAGCGACAATCGTCGCCGTCAACAGATCGCTAGCGTTGGATTCTTTCATCGACGTCATGGCCGAGAATTTGTCACCCGAGCTCAAAGAACGACGAAATCAAATCGCGAACGACAGAAAAGGTGGATGTGAATATTATTATTTTTTTCGTTGGCTTTTAGAGGTTTCACTGGATGGATGGTCGAGTAAAAATTTAGTAAAAATTAATTAATTTCTCGACGATTATTCGGTCGATTAATTTTAAACTAAGCATAATAAATCTGTCGATCCTAAATCTTGATGATATAATTTTTTTAGAATTTAGGGTGATTTATTTCCATTCGTTTTGCAACCATAAACGTCTGCAGAAGCTGTTTTACCATGAGCCTTTTTTAATTCATAAATTTATAACTGCTAAATTATGTAGTGAAAAAATCTGAAATAATTAATGTATTATTATTCCATCAAGAACTATCATTCCTCAAATCGTCAAGAATTTTGTCAATTTTTTAATATCCATCCAGTAAGACCTTGATGAGTTTTTTTTTTAATTGTTTGTTTATTATATTTATTTTTCCCTCAATAAATAAATTCTATTCGATCCCTAAATTATAAATTCTTATTCGATAATAATTCGTGTATTATTATTCCATCAAGACCTAAAATCCCTAAAATTTTCACGAATTTTAGCTATTATTTAATATCTATCCAGTAAGACCTCAATGATTTTTTTTTTTAAATTGTTTGTTTATTATTTTTCTTTTTCCCTGGTTTTGTCGAATAAATTCTTATGTCGTTCGTTCGTTATTTCAGCACCTGCAAAAACAACGACGACTAATCGACGCAGGAAGCACAGCATTCACACATAGTCCGAAGAGGTTGTACAAAGCTAGATAAGGTGTTTCAGCGCCAACGTTGACAACAGGTGACTTATAAAATTGACAACACCATCAATTTTTTGGTCAATCTGTGAATCAATGATTCGCAATTTTTTTTGCAAAAGGCCATCCGCTATATTTTTATTATTTACGATTTAGCTGATTTAACGCAACAACGCGAATTTTAATGATGAAAAATTGGTTATTATTTTTATTTATTTTCAGAGTGAGGCCGTTAACAGTATAAATAGGAAAAAAAGTCACTGAGAGTCTCGATACGCAAGAGTTGTTCTACGTTACCTGATAATAATGATAAGAATTATTTTAAAAAGCTGATATTTATAATAATACGATAATAATAATAATAATAATAATAATAAGTTTATCTTGCGTACGTATTAAATCGTATTGCATTCTGTTTTGTAAAGTTTGAATAAAAAAAATATGGAAAATCTAATAAAAGTTATGCATTAAACGTACATTAATTAATTAAAAAATGATCCAACAAGAGCACAGGTTTATTTTTTTTTTAATGAAACATAAGAAAATTGGTCGGAATATATATATTTTTTCAATTTTTACGGTATTCCGTATCTTATGGGATTTATGTATGAAACGAGATATCTGACAAATGCGGCTCGTGACGTTTCTGGCAACGAAGGATGCGCGTATCAAAATTTTCGATGACTTTTTGGCACGTTTACGGCTGTACCGCGTTGAAAAAAAATGTTGACAAACTTCTCACGGTGCGAATCGGATGATACGGACTTGCGAAAATACGTGGTTTCAACAAGATGTCGCGACTTTTCACACAGCTCGGAGGAGGGAGGGAAACAATCGCCCTATCGCGAACGAAATTTCCCGAACGCGTTGTCTCACGGAAATAACGAGGTCGAATGGCCGTCGAGATCTTGCGATTCAACACCGTTGGACTTTTTTTCTCCAGGGCTACGTGAAAATTAAGATCCGTGCCGATAATCCCGAGACGATTATGAAGCTGGAGGACGAGATCGTACGCGTTATTAACGCGTTACAGCCGGAACTACGCTGGAAAACTCGTAGAAAATTTTGATACGCGCATTTTGCGTTGCCAGAGCTATCGTGGCGCACATTTGACGAATATCTTGTTTCATACATAAATGCCATGAGATAAAAAACAGGGCAAAATTTAAAAATAAATATTATTTCAAACAATTTTCGTGTCTTTTAATTAGAAAAAAAAAAATACCTGAGCTCTTGTTGAACCACCCGTTAGAATAAACAAAAACTGCCGTAGATTTTTTATCTTTCGTTTTATACATTCTTCGATTGTTACAAAATAATCGTCCACTTATGTATAATAATAATAATCAACAATGAGGGAAAAAATAATATAATTTGAGAGAATAAAAAATGTTTAGAATCCCAACTGTTTGTGAATCGTCGGAACGTAATCGTCGTACTTGGCCTTCAAGAAATTACCGGCGATAGGACCTTCCAAGTCGTATTTCGCCGCGAATCTCTTGATCGAAAATCTGTTTCTGCTCTTGTCTCTGTAAATTCCAACGAAAACGTCGGGTTTAATTTTAATCGTGGTTTTCTCGACATGTTCAAGATTATATTTCCATTTCTAGATGAAACTTTTGATCCTAAGATTTTTTTTTCTTGTCTAATGTGTCTAACGATTGATTAATCATCGATAAATTGAGCATTTGAGTTATGGATTTGCCATCAATTTACGGTACAGATTTTTTTTTGTTGGCTATTTTTATTTGCCATTTTTTTTAGCAATTTTATTTATTAGCCAATCCTGTGCCGGTTTTTGGTTGAAAGTTCGTTTGTAAGGAAGGAATGAACCGTTATTGGGATTTTAGATGGGTGCTTTCATTTATTTTTGCCTTGAACAAACTCACTGGGGGCCAAATGTCCCCCGTTTGTTTTCCCTGTTTTGAAATATTTCTAATTGGCAGGAAAAAAGACGTTTTTTATGTCTTATTCTCCTTAGTTTTTTAATGACGAAGAGGTTGATGTATAATATAGTCAATTTCATTGAAGTTGTAAAGATTTAAGGGGTTATATCTAGTTTGCGAGAAAATTAAGTGATTTTCATGATTTTTTATAGTCATGATAACATTTTTTTATTAAACTACACCATACAGTATTAATTACAACATATTTTGAGCTACTTCTATGCATTTCTTCCCTGAAACATTTTCAAATTTGGGAAAGTAGTGACCTCAAAAAAAAAGTATTTCAGGACAACGGAAATAGTTGCCCGAAAATTGAAAATTTTTCCATTAAAAAATTCATACAAGTCCCTCAATATACGTTGTAATTGATACTTCATAATCTATCCCCATAAAATCATGTTCAAATGCCTTAAAAAAATCATGAAAGTTCCTTAATCTTCCCGAAAACAATTGGATAAAATCCCTTAAAAACTCCTTTAGACGAAACAAAAAATTAGAGATATTTGCAAGGGAGAATGGAGAAACTATTTGGCCTTGGAAATTTTTTTCCTTTTTTTTCTCACAGGATTTCTCTAGGATTAAGGCGAATTACCTGACTGAGAGACGTCTCTCCGTGAAGGTGATCGCTCCTTGGTTCTGTTTGTACAGCAAAAACACGTAACGGTGAGTACCAGAATCCTTCGGAGGTGCTGGACCAACGTATTCGGTCAAGACCTCGCCCTTGGCGACTTTATCCTCCGGAATATTTCCCACGAGCCAGTGCTGGAACTCGCGATTGTAACCTCTGGTCGGAACGTCCGGATCTGTCGTATACGAACGAAAAAGGTGATATTAAGGCGATGTCCTGTGGGCCTTCTGGCTCTCTGAATTTGCCACGAGTGCGAGGGAGATGAATTAACCAAAACGTTTTATAATTAACGTAATCCTGACTCTGGAATATTCCAGACAACGATGTGCACAAAATATGTTGATATTGGAATATTATTTACATGAGAAATTATCAAATTGGTGTAGTATTGAATATTATAATCGTACTAATAATGTTAATAATAATAATGATAATAATAATAATGAAAACTGATGACTCAATTTATAATTTGATAATATAATTATTTTAATTACATCATTCTAATAATTGGTGTATTATTAAATATTACAATAGAATATTATAATGTTATATATTATTATATTATAATGTTAATAATAATAATAAAAACTGATGACTCAATTTATAATTTGATAATATAATTATTTTAATCATATAATTCGCTTTTTGCTATTTATACTATAATAATAATAATTATTGTGAAAATAGTTGATAAAGGAATAATGCAATTAAATGATAACATAATAAAAACTGATTTATAAACTAAATTATAATTTCTAAAACTTAATTTATAAACTAATAATATAATTATTAAAATTGTATCATTCTCTTTTCACTATTTTTACTATAATAATAATTATTATTATTATGAAAATAGTACTATATTATTTTCATTAGTATGAGTAGTAAATAGTTTACTATTTTTACCATAATAATAATAATTTTTGTTATAAAAATAGTAAAAAGGGAATAATATAATTTTAATAATTATATTATTAGATTAAAAATTGAGTTCTTAGTTTTTATTATTACTATTATAATTATTAGGACTTATCATTGGTACTATCATTATTAGTTATCATTATTATTATCATTATTACTATTCGTTGTAGCGAAAAAAAAAGTATTCGTTTTTTTATTTATATGATATATTATATTGAAAAATAATTTCCAAAGACATCGTTGGCTTCAGAATTCTTAGACTACAAGTAAACCATTTCCATATTATATCTTAATCACATTCCAATGAGTCTGTATAATAAACTTATCATCCCCCAAAATCGATTTTCACGAATCTCGTGAAATAAATCGAATTTTATTTTTCAAGTAGAACAACTTTAAAATAGTCAAACCAAATACCCGAAATCGACTGATAATTCTATAATTATTTTCCCACTTAGAAAAAAATATAAAAAAAAACGAGAGAAATAATGAAGAACAAGTGAAAATAAATAGTGAAAAGACATTCGAAGCTCGATTAATCACAATTTTTCTTTTAACATAATAAAAATTTCGAAATACGTGAGTTTATACGCAATGACCTGGATTTCGAGTAGAATACTAGTCTGTGTACTGAGAATTGTAAGTCTCGATCGACACGAGAGAAAGTAAAATTCTGTTGCCCATCGTATTAGCGACAGTCCCGTGAGAATCATGTAAATAAATATTCCGCGAGTACAGTCCATACTACAAATTTTATTTCTTCTTTGCCTGCTGTATTTAATTACTCGATAATTAATTTTATCAGTGTATCCTTTTTTTCGCACCATTAAAGTTCTTCGCGGTGTCGAATCGACCCAAGGCCAAAATTTTATCCCAAACATCTTAAAAAAATTCCTAAATAAAGCTCAGGCTTTCTACTTTACGATGAAATATTTAAATTCGACGTTTCCGGAATTTATTAATTATACAAATAATAATAATGCGGGAATTTTGGAATTTTTTCCTGGGCGAATCGACAGCGGGATAAGCTGATAGGGTTGACAATTGTTTTCCGATAGCCCAATGGCTTTCCAGCCTTCGAATACAGCTCGATAGCTTATGTAGTGAATTTATTACCTCTTAAAAAAATATTAACTAACTATGAGTCATTTTTTTTTTGTTTTTTACGTGGAGCTTCGTGACGAATTGCGTCTAATCGTTGAAACCATTTTTATGGCGAAGACTGCAAACAGGTTTTCTGCTGGGAGAAAGTGCCAGCTCTCTGAGACTTATGTTTCGTTATTCTTTCATTTATATAATTTTTATTTTTATTATCTGTGATCGTTGGATTATTATGCCGAGATTATTGATTGATAATATGACGAAATTGTAATAATTAATTCTGTTTCATATAAATCAATAAATATTCTCCATAAAAATTATTATTGATCATCCTGACATTGTAATTTATATTCACTAAAAATAACAATCATATCTCCTGAAATTATTTTTCAGTGCTTAATAATAATAATAAGAAGAAAAGTCATGGATAAAGAATGATAAAAATAATTATTATTACCAAATATAATAAATATTGTTTACCTATATTTATTATGACGATACAAAAATGATGTTTCAATTATTATTATTTTATATTATTTATATTATTGTGAATTTAAAAGGAAATTGCGAAATATTAAAAAATAATGAAACCATGAAGCGGTCTTCACGAAAAATTATTGCGAATGCAATTATTGCAATTATAACACTTACCGGTCATGGCGAGAGTATACAGAACTCCGCCTTCGTGTTTGTAATGAACCTCAGGAATATATCTCGTTTGCGTGGGCGCGAGCTCAGTTCCCAAGTTTACCGTTGTATTGTCATATTTTATCTGTCAGAAGAAAATATAAAAAAATGTTACAGAGATAATGTTTATATTAATATAAACATTATATTATTATTATTATTATTATTATTATTATTATTATTATTATTATTATTATTATTATTATTATTATTATTATTATTATTATTATTATTATTATTATTATTATTATTATTATTATTATTATTATTATTATTATTATTATTATTATTATTATTATTATTATTATTATTATTATTATTATTATTATTATTATTATTATTATTATTATTATTATTATTATTATTATTATTGTTGTTATTGTTATGAGCTAATTTAAATACCTCGATCTGATCGATGGGAGACTTTTCTATGACATCAGGTTCGATTTTTGCATCTTTGAATGCGGATTCGACGTCGCCGAGAGCGAGACCGATCGCGCATAGCAAAATGCCTGTAGAATAATTATTTACTTATTACAATCAAGCATTCTTAATTTTGTTTCATTAAGTTCAGACTTAAAGCACTTTTTATCGTCACGATCTATGAATGAAAAACAAAATGATTGATATAATTATTTTATCATTTTAATCAGGTATTCATAATTTTTTTTTCTTTATAAATTTGTAACTCGAATAATTTTTCATAGCTACGATCTATTAACAGCCTCGAATTCTCACCGCATTGCTGTATATTCCGGCTAAATATTAGCAATGGAAAGAATTTTAATATGTTATTCATTGAAACAATTATTTTACGATTTTTCTTTAACTGTAATTTTTTTTGCAGAATTCGTAGCGTTTAGTCTGAGAACTTAAATTCTCATGGGTTCATTTATGTAATTAGAACATAATTCTTTCATAAATTTGATCGGGATTAATTTTATTCGATCTAAAAGTTCGAGGGGTCGTGAATTTTGGTTCAATTAATAATATTGATTGATTTTGTTTCTTTTTTTTTTCAATTGGTTTTTATTCACCCGCAACGAAGAGCTTCATGGTTGCGATTCGTTGGACTCGTTGAAACTTTATGACTACCTCGAAGCCGCAGCCAAGACGTTTTATATGTTCGTCGGGCGATCGGGGATTTTAAGGTGATTTCACACAGCGTCTACTTTGTTCCGGCGATCGCAAGGTCGACGAGATGCGGCCAAAGAAATCCGGTTCGTCGACAACGTGATCAAGACGCTGAATCTTATCGTCTAATACCCCAAAAAAACTATTAAAAAAAAATAAGCATGACGTCCCGGACGAATTTTTATTGCTTTTTGCACGAAGATATCTTTATTCGTTTTTATTGTATTTTGTTTGTAGCGAAATTTATCGTTTTTTTCGAAGCTTTCCGCAATGAAAATATAGGTATATTATTTGGATTTGATGCAAGCAAATATTGTAAACAATTAAAAATTAAAAATTAAAAATTATGATAAATGAAAATAACGTAAAATAAGATAATTTATTATTTTTCTTCTTCGATGCATTCTCCTGGGACCGAAATGTGTTGGGAATTGATTTGAATTTGAAAAATCTGTAAGCGAATATTAAAAACGGTTTAAGGAAAATTAGTTTGACAACGTAATGAGAACAAATAACGTAAAATAAACTAATTCAGAGAATTAGAAATAAAATTTTATAAAAATCGAGTATTAAAATTATTATTATTCTCCATAACATATTTTCCTTAATTCTGTTTCAGTATATTTTCTTGAAATTACAAAAAAAAATATTATTTAGCAGTGTAAATTCCTCAACGTCAACAATACTGTAACACATTAATTACCATAGATCACAAACTTGCAATTATTTTGCATATTTGCTCCATAAAGATACGAAGCCAGTTGATAAAATGCGAAAGCGTTTGTTTCGTTCAAGCAGTTTGAACCAAAACGCACAACAATCGCCTTCGAAAAATGTTGCCCTCATCGATGACGTGGCTCAACACGAAATTTTTCGAAAAAGTGCTCAAAAAATCGGAAAACGACGGTACTATAGAGGTGGAAAATTCGTCGGTGACGTTTGACAACGCGATCGGTGATCATTCATCCAGCGATATAATACGAGCCAGTGTGGATTATTTTTGGAATAATTCGGATGGTCGTAGGCTAACGGATAAAAAATATTTGTTTATCAAAGTAGCCGCGACTTTGGATCCTGCCAGAAAGCAATGCGTAGGGAATATCTCAATATGAATAATAATAATAATGATAATAATAATCATAAAAATAAGAAAAATAATAATAATAATAATAATAATAATAATAATAATAATAATAATAATAATAATAATAATAATAATAATAATAATAATAATAATAATAATAATAATAATAATAATAATAATAATAATAATAATAATAATAATAATAATAATAATAATAATAATAATAATAATAATAATAATAATAATAATAATAATAATAATAATAATAATAATAATAATAATAATAATAATAATAATAATAATAATAATAATAATAATAATAATATCGATAATAATAATAGACAAAGCTGATAGCCCAACTTATAATTTCATAAGATGATTATTACAATTATATTCATTATTATTATTATGAATATTCTTATAATTATTACTTTTCATTCATATATTGATAATATTAATAACAATAATAATAATAATAGAAAACGTTGATAACTCAACTTAAAATTCCATCAGATAATCATCACAATTATATTCATTATTATTATCACGAATTATGTTATTATTATTACTTTTTCATTTTTATTATATCATATTATTTTCTATACTTATAATATACTATTATTCAAGAAATCTTTTTTTTTTTGTGTAATGAATAGATACATTTTTTTTTCTGTCGTAAGGTCGCGGAAACCAAAGTCTTCGCCATTGAAATAAAAATGATGGAGCTTCTGGAGCTTATGAATCAACTCTTAAACGAGGAAGGATATCGTCTGAACGCCCGTGCTCTTTATACGGAGAACGGAGATCCTTCTTTGCTCGTGTTCGAGGACTTGGCCTCACTCGGCTATCGCATGGCGAATCGACTGGCCGGTCTTGATTTTGATCAGTGCATTCTCGCCATGAAAGGATTAGCCAAATTTCACGCTAGCTCCGTTGCTCTGTACGAAATGGTACCGCTTACAACATATAAATGATTTTAAAGTAAAAGTATCTTTGCCATTTGTTTAATTTCTATTTTTCTACGTTTGGTAAAAGATTCCGCGTTGTTGATACAAAAATGTCCTTACGAAAAAAAATCCGGCTACTTACTACAAGTTTTTACGATGTATTTTTTTTATTGTTTACCGCATATTGGAAAAAAAATTTAGTGGCAATAATTGCCGGATAGTCGTCGGACTGTAAAAATAGATTTGTCGAATTTGGGGAGAATGAGAAACAGTCATATGGTAATAAGCATAGAGTAATAAAAAATAATCAAAATAACTACGAATTAATTTGAAAAAAATGTATACGAATTTCTGTACGTGTACGATTATGAAAATAGTCAGGCGACAATGAATCGTTTACGTATGTTCATGAGGCCTAGACTCAATGTTATTCAGATTTACGCGTTGTAACGATTGGGTTTATCGACACGAGTCATAAAATAAATATTGCATACATTTGGAGCGAATATTGTTATCTCTAATGGAGATGTTAACGTTGCACTTGATAAAAATAAATATGCAGGAAAAAGTGTAGTAGCTCGGGTTTGATTTATTGGCTTTGTAAGTCCAATATTTTGAAAACAAAAATTATTTTCACTTATGAGTGTTTTTTAAAACTTTTTGTGTTCAATTATTGGTGATTGTTGCATTCGCGAGATGAAGTCAAATCGAATAAGAATTGAATTTCGATGAGATTTCCTTTTCTGCCGCGAGATGGCCAAGTAGTTGATCGCTTCGCGCACGAGATGCAGTGGCGCCAAATGCACAAAAGCATTGGTGTACTTTATCGGAGGACGTCCCGCTTCGATTTCAATGAAATATCTTAGAAATTCTTTTATCCATGGATTCCGTTGAAAATAGAATAAGATTTGTGTATTCTTCGACTTGAAACGAGTCGCTTGTTGAAAAAAAGGATTCTCCACATTTTTTCTGAAGGTCCTTCTTGTCTGTTTTCATTTGTTTTTGCAGAATCCGAATGTGGCCAAGTTTAGACACGGAATTTTTTATACAAATGTATCAGATCAGATAAAGAATTTGTTTGTCAATGGGTTCAAGGTCTTTGCGAATGAAATACTCGGCTGGCCGGAATTTGAATCCAGGTATCGACCTCCCTAGTCCCCATCGCATAACAATCAATATTTCTCAACAAAATTATGCAATTTTTTTGTATTTTTTCATAGTGGACGGATTTTCTCAGAGAAAATCTTGAAATTGTCGGATTCTTTTTTTGAAAAGGGTCGTGAATGTTTCGAAGCTAAACCCGGGGAGTTCAACGTGCTGAACCACGGCGATTGCTGGAGCAACAACATGTTATTCCGTTACAACGACGAAGGCAAAGTCATCGATCACATTTTTGTAAGTCTGAAATATTCATTTAAAAAAAGGTTCAACATTTATGAATTTATTTGAAAATCTTGTCTTTTTTTTCAAACGCTTGTAACTCGGTGAATAATAGTTCAAATTTAGTTTTTTTTTCTTCGTAATAATGGAGCTTTCTTCAAATCTACGACAAAAAAATACTCTACAATTGTAAGAACTTTTTTTTCCTTTAATTTCGACATTTTTTCACTGGATCACTTTTTTTCTGAGAAATTGTCACCTTCGGTTTTTTTTTTAAATTTATATGTTAAAGTACGACTGATTCCAGGTATTGTCTAATTTTTTCATGATAGTAAAACTTTTTGTTCCATTTCTTTTTCATTTCGAATATTTGAAAACCAAATTTTATTCGATTATTTGCTCATAATTTCATCCGAAACTGTAACATTCTAGAAGCATTTTGAAGTATGAAACATTGGAAATTGTATGGTTTAGAGACAAATTAAGGGAATGCTGTATCAAGAGAAAATAGTAAGATTTCATTTCCGTTGGCGCTTTAATAGAAAACAATTATTTGAGATTTAAGTTTCAATTTACATCAAATCGGCGGCGTTTTTTCTCCCAGGTTGATTTTCAAATGTGCTGTTGGGCAACGCCACTGTTGGATATTTTAATGTTCCTGAACTCAAGCACCACCGAGGACGTAGAATTGTATCATCGCAACGCTCTTCTCGAGGAATATCTTCAAACTCTTACGAAAACGATGACTAGAATCGGTTGCAAGACAAAAGCTCCGACAATGTCCGTTCTCGTGAATATACAACCGAAGTACGAAATTTTATCAGTCATGACGTCGTGCGTGGGCTTGCCGATGGTATTCCACAACACGAGGAAAGCCATACCTATTGACGAAATGCTGCAAATCAGCGATGGCGTTGATACGGATGTCTTCGAACGACCGGACTATCGCAGAAGAGTTATCAGACGTTTACGCGTTTGGAACGCTAACGGAGTATTCGATATTTGATCGACTTCCATTCTCGTTTGTAAAGGAAACGTATTTTTTTCTGACTTCTTCGACGCGAAAACGTCTATAAATTAGCTTTTCCACTGTGAGCACAATGAATAATCTACTGATAACAAAATAACGTCAGATAACAGAATCAGTTAATCGAGGTAATTCAAATTTCCAAAAATAAAATGCAGCTATAAATCCATCGTCTTTGCATTTTTTTCCCCCGTACAATTTCAAAAGTCCGCTCATTCCCGCTTTCATCATCGTCCTCCGACACCCCAGTGCCCCCTACCAGCGCTACCGCGTAATAATTTCATGCGAACCCTTTACAATTTATTTCAATCTCAGACTTCTATCATCTCCACTCTCCCCGGTGGGAAAAAAACAAGAAGAATCCTCATCGACAGATCCACATGGACCGATAATGCTGCGAGAAAAAGTGCAATCGCAATAGAAAGAGAAGAATTTATGGTCGGTTCTAAGCCTCTCCCTTTCAAGTCGAAGCTGATTGGTCGGAATCATCAAGATGTAAATCATTTCTACCAATCAGCTTCAACTAAGAAAAAGAGAGGCTCGGAACCACCCATACTCTTCTCTCTTTCTATCGCAATTACACTTTTTCCGACAATATTATCGGTCCGTATGTATAAGTCACCATAAGTCACCTACATAAAAAAATTAGCCTAACGATTATTTCATTCCTAAAAATTGCAGATAATTGTCGGTAATTTACTGGTAGAATATATCAAATAATTGTGTATTTATCAAATAATCGTGTATATATCAAATAATCGTGTATATATCAAATAATTGTGTATATATCAAATAATCGTGTATATATCAAATAATTGTGTATATATCAAATAATCGTGTATATATCAAATAATTGTGTATGTATCAAATTATTGTGTATATATCAAAAAATTGTGTATATTTTAAATAATTCTGTATATTCCAAATAATTGTGTATATATCAAATAATTGTGTATATATCAAATAATTGTGCATATATCAAATAATTGTGTATGTATCAAATTATTGTGTATATATCAAATTATTGTGTATATATCAAATAATTGTGTGTATTTTAAATAATTCTGTATATATCAATTAATCGTATATATATCATATAGTTGTGTATATTTCAAATAATTGTATATATATCATATAATTGTGTATATTTCAAATAATTGTATATATCTTTAATAATTGTGTATATTTCAATCAATTGTGTATTTATCAAATAATTGTGTATACCAAACAATCGTGTATATATCAAATAATTTCGTCGTTGGACAATACTCCAGAATCGACCGACATCCTGCGGTCGTTTTTCAACCACGATCCCTCGCGCATGCGCACGCTCGCGCGCGCGTGCATTCCATGTTCATTGCCCAAAAATACAGGCATAGGTCGTATTGCGGGAATCATCGGGTTGGGGTATAAATCCCGACTGAGCGAAGTTTCGACGGTGCAAAATCGGGAATCTCACCATCTTCACGCGGTACAACGAGCTACGCCACTATATCTATATATACGTATGAGATTCCGGATTTTGCACTGTCGAAACTTCGCTCAGTCGGGATTTATACCCCAACCCGAATCATCTACATACAGATATGAACTGCTATTGTCGCGAGAAAAATTGAAATCACAATAGAAGGAGAGAAGACTAGAGTGAGTCTCAACCTCTCTCTTTCTAGATCAAAGCTGATTGATCGCAATCGTTCACGATGAATGAGATGGAGAGAGATAGGCTTACACCCACCCTAGTCTCCTCTCTTTCTATCGCTATTACACTTTTTCTCGCGACATCAGCGGTTCATATCTATACGTCGATGGCGGGAATTCGGACGTAGCAGACGAAACAACGGAGAAATTCGCTAATTTTCGCTTATGTATTTATATTCCGTATTGTTCGCGCGTGTGTGTCAGGGGGCCGCAACCCAAAGGGGCGAGACGAGGCCCAAGTGTTGCTTCCTCCAAATGGTAGGTGCGCTGATGTCGCGTCTACGGTAGCGCCGCTGCCGGGCCGCTTGGCTTCTGCCTCTCAGTTTCCATTTGGACGTGGCTTCGTGAGGTTCTTACCGCTTAAAGTTTTTTTATTTGGAAACTTATTTATTATTTTTCTACACATACCATTCATCTAGGATACATCGGATAGTTTTTGTGGCGCGTGGATTATTACTGTGTCTTCAAAACACCAAGTATGTATACAGGATTGTTAACACTACATGTTTACCAATCATAACCTATAAATGTGGTTATGCCTTTAGAGTTTTAGCTTCAGTATAATTACTTTTTGCATTATACCTTCTAGAGAACTGATTAAATTAGCCTATTAGTTATATATAATCAGCTGCCAATTTTTTTCTCATTAGTATCAACCATGGTCCGGAAGTGTGCTGTGAATGGCTGCACTGCGAGTGGGCGTCAAAAGTTCAGATTCCCTTTGGTGCACACGGAGAAGGATCGATTTTTGAGATGGTTAGCAGCTACTGGTGATCCTGACAACTTGTGCATTCCACCGGACAAACTCAGGGAAATGTGTGGCCGCGGGCTGTTCTTTGATATCTAATACAAGCTGCAGAAACGCCTTACCACTACAGCCGTACCCACCCTATATCTGCCAGGTAATTTACTATTTATTTCAGACAATCTGCATAATTTTCCAATTTTTTGTAGCAGATAGATAATTCAAAAAGATAACATTTTTTGTTGCATTCACATTGTGCTGTTTCGATTCATGTACAGATGCAGTTGACGTCAGCATTTATGAAATGCTTTTAAACGACAACAACAATTCTCCAGAAATGATGTAACATCAGGAACTTCTAACTGTTGGCGCTGACCGCATTGAGGGATGTATGGTGACTAACATTCCAGAAGCGAACCACGTACTCCAGGAGGAGAGGGTCGGAGGATCTTCTACGCCAGTCTTAACTGTTCAGACTGACAAGAAAAATCGAAGTGAGCAAGGTATCCGTGCGCTGTCATTTGTTTCTCTGTTTTGTGTTGACATTGATATAATGAATACTCTCCTTGGATATCGAAGAGTATTTTTTTATTCCTGTTCGTAAGAACTGTGCGTGGTTGTCCTAACGGACACATTAGCCTCGCACAGTTCTGACGAACATTTGAAGCCAAATCTTTTGGCTCCAATATATATAAAAAACTACAATTGATAATGGTCAATAGCAAATTTTATTGTTTTATATATATTTTTTCTCTTTTTTTTAATTCTCTATTTTCTTTCTGTTTCTCACTAATTCTTTATTCTTCAATTTATCATGGAGGAAGCCGCTGTCACCGAGGGAAAAAGAGCTCTACAACACCATCACGCAGCTAAGGAAATCAGCAAGGAAGTCACAGAAAAGTAATGCTGAGTTAAAATCCGGTAGCAACCAGGTGGAAAAAATGGTGCGAGACGGTACCGGTGACAACATTTTGGAGCTACCGGAGGCCAGCAGGATGTTTATTGAACCATATTTTCGCAACCTGGAGCGAAACAAACACGCCCGTGAGTACACTAGAAGGGATCAGATATTATTTATAATTTTTATATATATTTATTTTTTTATAAAATATTATTTTTATATAATAATATATTAATATATATATATTATTAGCTCTAGCGCTTTATAAACGAAGGCCACGGGCATATAGTTTTTTGACCGAGATTTTTTTTTTCATCGGAATATTTGATATGGAATCGATTTTGTTTACTTTTAATTAACTTTGTTTCAGACGCGTATGATTATTGCGCCCATCGTGTTTATGAATTTCGCGGATTTCTGGCAGACCGATCAGCTCAACAGTCTCGTCACACCTTTAATCGATTTTCCCTTTTTGCTGTTTCTACATAACTAATGGAAATTGGCTGGAAGCCACCGAGACCACGCAGTGCATGTCAGGATCGTTATTTTTCCGACCGATCGTTAATTGCCTTCACGCGTGGTTTCGTTTTGCTCAGTGCATTCGACGTTATCGCGATCCCAAAGAGGCTTTTCCACATTTGGCCAATGCCGGAAAATATTCCACATCTTTTCTCATCATAGCGACGACATTGAAGCAATATCGCTAGCCGCAATATCCAAATGTTAGCTGTATCATCAATTCCATCGTTAAAAAAGTTTTTCATTCGTCAGCTGTGAGTATATAGATTTGAAGAATATTTCAACCCACGAAGTACGATAAATCAAAATAAAGCAATACAAGAAGACATCAGTTACAAAATTTTGGCCTCGATTATTCTGAGATTTTTATTGAAGAAAAAATTTAATTATCCAGTGTTGTTATCAAATAATGATTTACGTGCGTAAAAAATTCTTTTTAGGCGTGCAAATATAATACATTCAACATTATCCCTGTAATTCATTGTATTTTCAGGGTTAACCTGAGTCTTCAGGATATTTAATAAAAACAAAACTTATCAAATTTGTAGCAATCATTATTCCACCTTATTATTCATAGAAACCTATACATAACCTAACATAACCTAACATAACCTATATGTATGGAATAAATGTCGGTATGGTCCGGCAGCGGCGCTGCCGTAGACGCGACATCAGCGCACCTACCATTTGGAGGAAGCAACACTTGGGCCTCGTCTCGCCCCTTTGGGTTGCGGCCCCCTGGTGTGTGTACGAGCCGTAAGTGCGCGTGAAGTACGTTAGATGCTGCTGCCGCCATCGGCACATTTAACAGCCGCGAAGCAAGAGCCAAGGTCGCGAATTATATTCCCGGACGTTCTTGGGACAAAAAAAAAAAGAAAAATCGTTTGACCATCTTTCGAGGCGAATAAACCAACGATCGTTGGTTTCCGGGGTTTTTTTTTTTCTCGTGTCGAGACAATTGTTGATAATCAATTTGCGGTATGTAAGGTTATGTCGTTCGTTTTTTATTAGTGATAATTTTGTTTTTCTTTTCTTTTTATTTTATTTGTGATATTGCGGAGTTTCGAGGAAAGACGAAATTGCTCATCGTGGTTGTGGGGCTTCGATCCGACACGGTTGTGATACCGACGAATATTCTTAAAATTATCATTTCCGGTTTTGATGAATATACTCGGATCAATATATAAATGTAAATTTTTTTTTTTAAATAATTGACACAATAATTGTTATGTTATAGATTTATTTTATTGTTGTATTGGTATATGTACTATACAATAATAATGATAAATATATATATGATAATTATTATTCTGTTAATTAACTGAAAGATAATTATTGTTTTAATATTAATAATAGATTATCGTAATCATAAAATTAATTATTTATATTATATATAATTATATTATGTGTATTACATGTATATATTTATATATAATTGTATATTTAATACAATAATAATATTTATATGATATAATAACTATATCATGCCAAAGAAATAACCATATACCATGTTTATAGATATTAGGGTATTAGGGTGTCCTTTGATATGGTGATTTTGGAATTTATGAACTCTTCACATCTCTAACACATTCACATCGTTCATAAAAAGAAAACTGGGTAAAATCGGAGACCCGTACAATGTCATTTACCGACAACTCTGAGCCATTGAAATTTTCCATTCGAATAGAATTACATTTGTTAATTATTTCAATTTAGTTCGGTGCAAAGGTTTTTTTTGTTTGAAATTTTTATACCGTACCAACAGAACATGCGATAACCACAACCAACAAAACACTTTTAACTTGCAAATGATTTTATTTGACGTAAATCGAAACAACAAAATACTTTGAATACTTGTTCATCGCTCGAAAGTTTATTTCCGTGTATTTTATATTCAACGTCACGAAGGAAGAAAATTTTTTCACGGAAATCATTTGCAGACATTTTTTCAGTTCCCGCGCCGACGAAACTGCGAGCATCGCAATAATAAAAGTGGGTGGAAAACCTCCACGGCCAACAGTCGAAGCGCCGCCATTCGCTGAGACTTTGACTAGAAATTTATAAGAGATGTTCATGAAATCACAAACTGCTATGCGTCTAAAAACTAATCAATTCGATCTCATATTTTCGAGTTTACAGATTTTTTTAGAATAAGGCTATTTTTTAAGCGATCTAGGTGGTTAGACCCCTTAATTTATGACCTCTAGCTTCATCACTTTTTTCAACATGCGACAACCACGCGTTCCGTCGATGGGACGTAGAAATTTTATCGAAATAATCGAAAAATGTAGTTTTAATCAAATGGGAAATTTCGATCGCCAAAGGCTCGCCTCAAAGGTGTCCTACGAGTCTCCAATTTTTCCCAAATTTTTTTTTACCGACCTCGAACGGTAGCCAAAGTGCGGTAGTTTTTCAATTTACAAAATGACCAGATTAAGGGACACCCTCGTACAAACCTTCTTTTATTATCGTTCTTATAATTAATTACTTCATTATTTTCGTAAATATATATCTATTTTAAGGTAAAAAAAAAATTCATCGTAACACAAATTATCATTAATTATTACACATTCATGAATATAATTTTGTTACTTGTGAAATTTACTATGTAACATTTTAATACATAATTGTTACTTGTAAATCACAAGAATATAATTTGAAAAAAAAAAAAAGAAACGTTTCAAATTTATATTCCAGGTTTTCTGTAGAAAACGAGTTTAAAACGGTTGAGATTTTTCTTCTAATCAAAGATTATCATTATTATTAATGGATTCCTATCGCGGTTTCGAATAAAATCAAATGGAAATTGGCTGAAAATTCTTTTCTCGGTCAATTCCAGATAAAAAATGGTGGCCCACACGGTTCTTCTGGACTTCACCGTCCCCACGAATGTTCTCGCCGATCTCGACGAACGTTCGAATCTCAAATCGACGATATCGAACGTTCTGGGCGATCATTTCAACGGTTTGAAAACTTTGACCGAATTGAACATCGACGGAAGTTTGGTCATTCTTTACACGAGTCAACGAGGTAATCTGATAACCGTTAGAGGATACGCCGAAGGATTGGTGACGGTCAACGTCGAATATTACAAACAAGACGACGAGGAGGCTCTCATGACGTTTGAGGTACAATTTTTTTTGAAAATAAGATAAAGAAATAAATCTATCGTTCCCTTTTCGAGATATTTTTGTCAGGAATGAGCGTTAATTCGATGAAAAATTATAGAAAATAAAGTTTAGAACGATTAACACCGAGTAGTTATCATGAAACGATGATAGAATTTTATTTAGGGGGGGGATTTTATAATGGATTATAATATTTTATCATATTTGCCAAATAATATTATCATATAATTATGGAACAATTATTTTACAATTTATTACCAATAATTATTATTATTATATATATTTTTGTGATATCATTGCAGAAAAATTTTAAAATTAAGGAAAGAACTAGGTTAAAATAATCAGATAAATAATTTTTATGAATTTGTCGAGAAAGAAAAATGAATAAAATATTAATAGCTTCTGAATTATTATTATTATTATTTTTAATTATTCGTCGTTCTTATTTTGTTCCACAATGGTTTCAATCTTTCAAAAAAATTATGGTTTTACTAGATAGGTTCCAAAAAATTGCCGAAATTCTTAAAATCATGAGAAATGATAGCTCTTGATAGAAAAATAATAACCTAAATTATTCCAGATTTTTTCACTACATAATTCAGTAGTTATAAATTCATGTATTAAAAAAGGTGGCTTATGGGAAAACAGCTTCTACAGACGTTAATGGTTGCAAAACGAACAGAACTAAATCGTCGTAAATTCTGAAAAAATTATATCATCAAGATTTTGGATCGACAGATCGATTACGCTTAGTTCAAAATTAATCGACTGAGTAATTGTCGAGAAATTAATTAAAGTAATTGACTTAAATTATTATTAAAAGTGGTAAATAAACATTTCTAACTGTTAATTCATCATTAGTTTAGCTATTCGTAAGCTTAAACATGTACGACATGATCCAGACTCGTAAATCCACGATTCGCCCATTTGTAACCAACTTTTTTCCCAACGATCCCTCCAGTAACCCCTTAAATCCATTTTCATCGAATTAACGTCCATCACTGACTCTTCATCAACCTTCCAACCCCTCGAATCAACAGTCAAAAAAAAAAAAAAAACATCGCCCATTCGAATTAAAAAATTCGTAGATAAAAAAAAAATCAAAGGACATAAAAAAAACCAACGAAAAAATTAAAAAACGAATGGTTGACGTTAATCGACCGAAATATCGCGCAATTGTTCGTTTAGGTGAAATTCCTCACAGCTGTAATATGATTTTCGTTGACCGCAAAGTTGACAATTCGTTAGATTGCGACGGACAAACGTTAGAATTGAAAAGAAAACGTGGGAATGGAGTATTTTGAAAATTGTTTTTTGTGACGTCGTTTAATCGTAGAGATTAGGGAATAAAAATTGTTGGGAGGAGAGGAAAACGTGGCTTAACCGACGGGATAATTGTAGCAGTGGCGATACTTGGAAGCGGACATTGCCATGGCTTTGAACAGCCAACGGAGCAAACGCTTGCCGCCTGTAAGACGTGGAACCGTGTATGATCTCTATTTGACACTATCAGGTAGAGACTTCGTTTACCCGCAATCAAATTTTTTTTCTTTTCTCTTATTTTTTATATATTTTTTTTTTTTTCAAATTTTAAAATCCTTATTTCTATTTTAAGGACCATTCTAGTGTGACAGCCCTCAAGATTGTTGATTTCCATGCATTTTTTTCTCCTAATCAATGAGATTGATGATAAATCTTAATTATTATTTCTCTATCAAAGTCAAAATATTCGGTTTTTTTATATTTTTAATTTGTTATTCATTTATTTTTTTATATTTAGTTTTTATCTTGAAAATATAAGAGAATGTTTTTTAATGATGTGAGATGACGGCTCCGAAAAATTAGTGTCTGATTGTGGAACAACCTTCGATTTTGAAAATTTTCTGAGGCAAAAAAATTATACAGAAATGCAAAAAAAATTATACAGAAATGAAAAAAAAATTATACAAAAATTCGTGTAAAGAATTCAAAATTTTACAGGATCGCCGGAACGAGATTTTGATTTGAAAAAAATAAAAATAAAAGTGAGCTTACAATCAATCGGCGATGGCGGATTAAAAAAAAAAAAGAATTCTCTAGACTCTACTCTAGAATGGTCCCTTAATTTCCTGGTTATTCAATCGCTGATTATTACACGAACCGATAGTTTGTTATGGAACACATTTTCCTATTTCTATATGCATACGTATTACGTTAGGGTGTGTTGATTTTTTTTTCTATTTTTTTTTTCGACCAATCGACGGGGGAATTTAAGTTTAACTCGCGTTCGATCGTTACTGAAACTTTTGAACTTGTAATCAAACCATTAATACTGCGATTATATTATTATTAATATTTTACTTGATATTTGATATTAATATTTGAATGATAAAACCTATATGTTGCTGTGTTATTCGAAGGGGAAATATTAATAGCCGTTGAGGGAATAGTTAATATACTTAATTAATTAATCTCAATTAATTTGCAGGTTTTTTTGTGTTCGTTTGAGGCCACGTCCTATCAACATTTTATAGCCCCGACAAAAAAAAGTCAACACACCCTAATATTTATAAATACACTAGTCGATAAAGAAAAAAAAAATTTCTTCGGTGCTACCCCCTTAAATATTAGTTTGGGTCCCAAAAAATATCCACCTAAAATAAGAGCAAGATAGCTCATGCGTATAATTTCGCACTATTCGACTTTTCGTTATTATTTACAATTCTCGCGATATCTCCCGAACTATGCTATTTATAAAAAAATCTTACAAGGAGACCACATGACCATCGGATTTTTGTAATTTTTCATACTCATCGTACGTAAAGTTGACACCCCAAATATGAATATGCCGAAGCAGTTCGATGCCATATTCAGAAGTTTTCGAGAAAAACGACTTTAAAGTTTTGCGAGCCGCTTATGAGGATGAACGAAATTGCATTCAACAACTGGCCGAGCAGTCGAGCGGGCAGATGGTAAGCCTAGTAATCGGAAGGTCCGCAGTTCGATCCTTACCGTGGGAAATTTTTTTTTTTTTCATTTTTTTTTTTAATTTCGAATTCCTACGTATTTTAAATATAAGATTCGTAAAATATATGCTAATTAACATATTATCATTAACAAATTATTATTTTCTATGAAAATACCGTGAGAATTTTTTTTTTTTTAAATTTCGAATACCTACGTATTTTAAATATAAAATTCATCAAATATATGCTCATTAACATGTTATCATTAACAAATTATCATTTTTTATGAAAATTGCACGTTGGTGGAGCGGAAAAATAATATTAGAGAAACGTCGCAGTCACTTCGTCGAAATCGGGAAAGTTGACTACAAACTTATATAAAGATTTTCTAATCAACGTTATCAAACCATACGTAAAAAAAGAAAAGTTTGTTTTTTTCATTGATTCTTGGGGTGGACAAACCAATCCCGTAATGTACAACGAAGTTTTTCGAGATGATAAGCGTCTGCCAACTTGCACCTTGCAAGTTATTCCGCCGAAATGTACCCCGTTAGTACAGCCATGCGATGTTTATTTTTACCGTCAAGTAAAAAATTTCATCAAGCGTCTCCAAAACTGCGCATACCTGATCGAAACAGGCCGCGAAATCAACGATCGAGAGGATTGTATAAAAATCCATTCAATCGTTCACCATCAGTTGTCCTCTCCGATCTTCGGTAAAATGATCAGGTATGCGTGGTTCGCTTCGAAACTTTGCGATACGAGAGAAATCTTCGAAAATGTCAACGAAGTTTCGTTCCCTATTGATATTTTAAAAAAACATTGCGCCTGTAAAAACGCAGCATTCATACGGTGTGCTAGATGCCGTGAAAATTATTGTTTCCCATGTTTTTACGACGCTTATCACTGTGGCTCGTGTGATTGCGAAAAATGAATACAACTTCGATAACTCTCAATAAAAAGCATTTCATTTTCTACGCCAGGTTTTTTCATTTTCTACCCCAGGTTTTTTCATTTTCGTTCCCAAAACTTTATTTGTAATTTTATTTTTATTCATTTCAAATAATTGTATTAACTCACGTGCAATTTTCATAAAAAATGATAATTTGTTAATGATAACATGTTAATGAGCATATATTTGATGAATTTTATATTTAAAATACGTAGGTATTCGAAATTTAAAAAAAAAAAAATTCTCACGGTATTTTCATAGAAAATAATAATTTGTTAATGATAATATGTTAATTAGCATATATTTTACGAATCTTATATTTAAAATACGTAGGAATTCGAAATTTAAAAAAAAAATGAAAAAAAAAAAATTTCCCACGGTAAGGATCGAACTGCGGACCTTCCGATTACTAGGCTTACCATCTGCCCGCTCGACTGCTCGGCCAGTTGTTGAATGCAATTTCGTTCATCCTCATAAGCGGCTCGCAAAACTTTAAAGTCGTTTTTCTCGAAAACTTCTGAATATGGCATCGAACTGCTTCGGCATATTCATATTTGGGGTGTCAACTTTACGTACGATGAGTATGAAAAATTACAAAAATCCGATGGTCATGTGGTCTCCTTGTTAGAGAACTTGTTTTATTAAGAATTTAATTTCCAAAAAAAAAGGTTCGTATCAATTTTGTCGGAAGCAGAAAATTCATTCAGATATTTGCAAAATTAATGTGAAACATCAAAAATGAAATATATGTTATTATTTTCATGACAAATTAATGTTGTCAATTTGAATTTTTTATGGCGAGAAGATTTTTAATGGCAATACTTCATTGGACGAAAGTGGACGAGAAGAGAATATATTAACGTATCGAGTACGATGACGTTTTCTCTTATTTCAAATCGTAATTGAGTATTTTTCAAATATCCGAACGAATGTTCGGCTTTCGACAAAATTGATACGAACCTTTTTTTTTCGGAAATCAAACTCTCGATAAAACAAGTTCTCCAACATTTTCTCGTAAATAGAATAGTTCGGGAGATATCGCGAGAACTGTAAAAAAATAAGCAAAAATCTATTGGCGGGATCTTTTATCCATGAGCTAGGCTGCTCAAAATTTTAGGCAAGTATTTTTCAGGACCCAAACTCACCTTTAAGGAAGTAGCACCGACAAAAAAAAATAATTCTTCTTCTTTTTAACAGTCTAATATACGCAAACACACAAATACATATATACATATGGATTTATACCATTCGTTAATTGATTGTTAAATTTAGAATCTTAGGATAGGTCGCTTGCCAGGAATGCTGAATGAGACACAAATCCCGAGCACTCCTGTATTTAATTAATTACGAGTTTCTTTCCATCTATCTCTTCAATCTTAATACAACATTTATCCTTGCACCGATTCTCACGACGAGGAACAATATCCTCAAAGCACTTCTCATGCCAATCTTCAAAATCATCGATTTTTCTCAAAGTACTTTAAAAGAAAAAAATTAAAAAAAAAAAACTTTCTCCCAAATTCTCGCGTTAGTATTTTTATATTTTTAATATCGGTAAAGAAAAAAGCTTTCACTTTTTTCGCTTCTTATTTATAATTTTTATCAAGCGTGAGGATTAATTAATAAAATTTAAAGAAATGAAAAAAAAATGAAAAAACTTAAAATTCTCGCGTTAGAATTTTCATATATTTATATCGGTAAAGAAAAAAGCTTTTTTTTTTTTTGCTTCTTATTTATAATTTTTATCAAGCGTGAGGATTAATTAAAAAAAAATTAATCTCCCAAATTCTCGCGTTAGAATTTCTATATTTTTATATCGGTAAAGAAAAAAAATTTTCTCTTTTTTCTCTTCTTATTCATAATTTTTATCAAGCGTCAGAATTAATTAAAAAAAATAAATAAATCTCCCAAATTCTCGCGTTAGAATTTATCCATTTTTATATCGATAAGAAAAAGCTTTTTCTTTCTTCGCTTCTTATTTATAATTTTTATCAAGCGTGAGGATTAATTCGAAAGAAAAGAAAAACAAACGAAAAAACATCGGAAGATTTGAAAAAAAATTTTCCACGATTGGGATAAAATTTCGTTATTGCGATGGCGATTAGATGTTTGTTGAACTTGGTAGAACGAAATTTGTTCTGTTTATTCGTTGGTTCGATTGACGGCAATGGCTATAGTCGGCCAGAGACTTGGAGACGGCATTGCAGGCAGCAGCGACCGCCACAAGATCACACACGCTTGCGCCGATTAAACGCGGTGGCCCGTTTGAGAGATACTTTCCGACCGCCGGTGAGTTTATTCATAATTGTGTTCACGGTCAGAAAAAAAATTGATTTGAAAAAAAAAATGAAGAAAGAAAATTTTAAGGGGTTATGTCGATTTATTTGCGAAAAGATCGAAGGATTTTTAAGATTTTTTTGAGGCATGTTGACACGATTTGATTAAAATATTTTATGGAGTATCAATTACGACGTACATTGAGGTACTTGTATGTTTCTTTTTGTGAGAAAATATTCAAATTTAAGGGAACTATGGACGTTGACGGAAAAACATGTTTTTTTTTTTAAATCACTGGTGGGGAGGACGATATCTATGGAACGGCTCATGTAATATAGAAAAACCAAAAAGATTTCGTTAGTGTGATATCAGACGTAGTTTGGGGGACGGAGGATTTTGCGAAATTTCGATTTTTTAAATAATATTTGGTTCGAAAACCGAATTTTTGAAATTTGAAAAATCAAACTTTTGGACAAAAATCGACGACGTTATTTTAAAAATCGAAATTTTGCTAAACCCTTCGGTCACGAACTGCGTTTGATATTCTACTAACGAAATCATTTTGGTTTTTTGATTTCGGATGAGCCGTTCCAGAGATATGCTCGCCGGAAATAATAAAAATTAAAAAAAAAAGTGTTTTGTAACAACGTCAATAGTTTCCCCAAAATTGCAATTAATTACATGAAAAAATTCATACAAGTACCTCAATATACATTGTAATCGATAATGTACAGTGTATTCTAATAAAATTATCCCAACTTGGCTAAAAAAAATCATGACAATCTCAAAATTTTCGAGCAAACAAATAGAGATAACTCTTTAAGGCGAAGTGATACATCGCCTTCAGTAAGTAGATTTACCAAAAATTACGTGTGTAAATTAACAAATATTCCTCAGTACTTCACGCCTAAACCCCTGAACGGAATTCAATGAAATTCGTTGGATCTAAGTAGAATCGATCGAGGACCAATCTCATGTTTTTCTCAATATCGCAAAAAAAATTTCGCAAATTTCTTTACAATAAAAAAAATCATCATCCTAATTTTTTTTTGGAAAAACCCATGAGACACAGTTTGATCCTCGATCGATTCTACGTAGATCCACAAAATTTCATCGAATTTCGGTCAACCGTTAAGGCGTGAAAAACCGCAGAATATTTCACAATTTACACACGTAATTTTCGGTAAATCTACTTTACCGACGGCGATTTATCGATTCGCCTCAAAATAAAGGAAAAAAGAAAGAAGAAATGAATAAATAAAATTGTGCAAAGAGCTATAGTTTGACAAGGCTGCCTGCAAATTGTAAGATCAATAGCAAGTACGTGATATAACATCTAAGTTCAATATATATATAAATATAAATATAATTATAAATATAAATTTATAGATACATAATTTTTTTTTTAATAAATGCTTCGTCGCCCGTTTAATTGCGTGATCGTGGCTTTGTCAATGATTCAAAAATCAAAACGCCCTTTAAAGCGCTTATAACGTTTGATTAACGCATTTTTAATTGCGATCTTTGTACGAATAAAAAATCCCGCTTCCGAATAAAATTAAAAAAAAAATAAAAACAAATGTGATTATCTTTTGAAAAATTGTTCGGATAGGCAATGAAAATTCGCTCTTGTTTTCTTTTGCGACTAATTATTATTATTGCAATTCCCAAATTTATTTTGTATGATATAACGCCGATTGATTAATTTACGTTTTTTTTTTTTATTTATTGGCATGCTTTGCTGAAGCATGTTTCGAATAAAATTATTCATTCCGTATAATTATATGGTTCCTAACGTAGACCGTTAATTCACGTAATAATCCCTTCTTCGATGCATCTTCTTCGCATGTTTTGTACGATTTAAAAAGAGAAATATATATATATATATTTTTTTTTTCAAATTTATTTTTTTAGCATAGAAAATAATTATTAACGATATGTACAGGGTGTCCCAGAATTCGCGGACGTGAGATATACCAGAGGATTGTACGTGAAATTTTGAGAAATACGTGCATCCTCGGTTTTTTCGCCCATAGCGCTTAGTTTCAGAGATATAAGACTTAGAAGATGCGAGATGAGAATCAATCAGGGAAGAGATATAAAAGTTTGAAGAGTTGATAATTCTTATATTCGAACTTTCGCCGCGGCTGTAGCGCAATAAAAAAGCATCGTCGCCACGTTGAACCGAAGTATGTTCGGTCGATTGTAAATCGATTAACGACGTCGTCTGCTCGGCCAATGCGTCGAGCGCTGTCAGCTCGATTTGTGATAAATTCATCTAGAAACAATTCGTTTAAAGCGGTTCGTTCAGTAACGATTGGTCTAAAAAAACAATTGGTCTGAAAACAATTCGTCTAATAACAATTCGTCTAATAACAGTTCGTCTAAAACAATTCGTCTAATTACAATTTGTCTAATAACGATTCGTCTAATTACAATTTGTCTAATAATAAATTGTCCAATAACAATTCGTCCAATAACAATTCGTCTAATTACAATTTGTCTAATAACAATTCGTCTAATAACAATTCGTCCGATAACAATTCATCTAGAACAATTCTTCTAAAACAATTCGTCCAATAACAATTCGTCTAAACGAAACGGAGAAAGAAAACATAATTTTGTAATAAAGAAAATGAGAACTGAAAATAATCCTAAAGAAGAACCTAAAAATCCATTTAAAAAACCCAAGGGATCGCCAAAAATAAAACGTTCTTTCTCTGAGAAATAACGAATTTTTATTAGACGAATTGCTATTAGACGAATTGTTATTGGATGAATTGTTATTGGATGAATTGTTTTAGACGAATTGTTATTAGATGAATTTATGTTAGACGAATTGTTCTAGACGAATTGTCTTTGACGAATTGTTATTAGACGAACTATTGTGAGATGAATTGTTTTTTAGACGAATTTTTCTAGACGAATTGTCTTAGACGAATTTATGTTATTCGACGAATTAATGTTACATGAATTGTTTTTTAGACGAATTGTTTTAGACGAATTGTTTTAGACGAATTGTCTTAGACGAATTGTCTTAGACGAATTGTCTTAGACGAATTGTCTTAGACGAATAGTCTTAGAACAATTGTCTCAGACGAATTGTCTTA